>JABCMI010000173.1:0-162654 GCA_026261945.1 Hirschfeldia incana | reverse complement strand
CAAAGGGCCTAGACCTTGGAAATTTCCAAGTTCGAAGCAACAAGAACCTAAGGCTTCAAATCAGATCGGAACCCATCAGCTCGCGGCAACGATTTCACATCCTCGAAAACTTATGTTTTAACAGGATTACGAGATCTAACACGACTTTATTTTCAGGCCAGAAACAGGCTTCAAATCCCAAGACAAACCAGGATACAAATTTAAAAAAGAGAGAGAGAATATCCCCGTCCGACAACAAGCCCTAAAGGATATTCATTACAAATCCCTAAGATCTACCACGTCTAGATGAAGGGATAGCTGGCTCGTCTTCAAACGTAGGAGGCTCGACACCCTTAAGCGCCGCCTCAGCCAAAATCACCGTCTTAAACTGAGAAAATTCTTTGAGCAGATCCCATTGGGAGGTCTGTCCCCGGAGCCATTCCCTCATTACCTCCCAACGGGCAACCATTCTTGCCCCACTCACGGCCATGATCTTCTCATTCCTCAAAATCTCTACCTCCGATCGAAGTCCTGCGACGGCCTCTTCTAGCTCTTGCTTCTCTCGACTCAACCGAAGGGATTCAGCCGAAGCAGTCTCTACCGAGCCCTCAATGGCACGAACCTTGTCCTTCAGGTCCCGAAGTTCCAATTCTGCAGCAACTCGCCTGTCCTCCTCACGAGACAGTCGCTTGGATACTTCCACCACCTCGTCCCGTTTAGTGCCCTCTTTCGCCAACCAGTCGCTCAAATGGTGTAGTTGCGAAAGAACCTATATCAAAAAGGAGATGTGAACCAAGGATTCGAAATAAGAAACAAAAAACTGTTATCCACCTGAAGAAGCCCACTCTGAATCTGCCGCATTGCCCCTGAAGAACTCCTGTCCGAAAACAGAACCTGCATCTTGGGAAATATGTTCTCATTCAAATTATTCAAAACCGACGTTAGCCCTCCATACGATTGTCCACTCGTCGGTGGCTATCGACTCACCGGAGTCGAATCCTCCCTCGATTCATGGTCCCGACCCGAGGAAGAATCCTCGACGTCCATCATCCTGCGCTTACCCCCAACAATCGCACTCGCCTTACCGGCCACCTCCTGCATAGACAGACCTTTCTTGGCCGAAATCACATCAGTGGCCCTCCTGAAAGAAGCCACCGGATCCTCTGAATCCTCTTCCATCACACTCACTGACCACAAAACTCACGCGATCAATATGATAATAAAAGGCCCGTCCAACGATAAAAAGAAGGACTCACCCCCACAGCTTACTACGGCGCAACACCTCTGGGCTAAGAAGATAAGGTACTAGGCGCCGCTCGACAGGAATCTGCCTCGCACGAAGAACGTTATTCTTCCCATCGGCCGGAGCAGGACGAGTCCCCTCTGCAAAATAACCAAAAAGAAATAAGCAAAATTCGACTGCAGATAACGGAAGCATTACTTACCCGTGAAATTCCATCGATAGTAGGATCCAGGGAGAGTCATGAAAATATACTTCTCGGGCCACCTTTTCTCGAAAGCTAGTCCCTTGCGATCGGTCTTTGGCAGCTCCTCAACTATAGGAAGGCCCGCGCGAGGGCGAAGATGGAAGCGCCCCTCGTTGCCATTTATTGGAGCTAAGTGATAAGCAAAGAGAACCTCATTGACCCCCAAATTCAAATTCTCCTCATCGCCCAGATTCTGGATCGCCGTGAGAATGCGCCAAGCAGGAGGATTAAGCTGGGACAGCGAAATATGAAAATAGTCGCATAAACTCGCAACCAACGACGGTACGTCGCCTCTAAAACCCGACTCAAAGAAAGCTTCATAAACAGCGATCTCTTCGGGCATACTGCCAGACGCACGTTCTGAAGGTTCAGGAACGCGGAGAGTAACAGAAGAAGGGAGCGCGTACTTTCTCCGAAGATCGCGTACTTCATCTTCCCCGATTAACGAAGCAGGGCCCACCAGTGGAGATCCAACTGGTATGAACGGTGTAGACGCTCGAAGATCTTGAGGGCAGCCAGATCTAGACGATCTAGATTCTATCCTCTTCCCCGAATCTCTCGTCTCCGCCATTATAATAAAAGAGAAGAAGAAAAATCTGGACACGATCCTAGAGGGCTAAGAGGAAGAAGAAGCGATGAAGCCAGTCGAAAATCCAAAGCACATATTTATCAGGAAAAGGAAAGAGCCGTTGAGCACTACCTCGGGAAAGCCGCCGAATTCAAAAATCCTACGCAGGATTTAAAATTCAAATCAGCCCGCTCCCCGGATCTCCCGAGATATCAGCTCCCGAAAAGGAAAGAGAATCCGGATCAGCAAGACTCGTTCAGATCGATTTTGGAAGTTTCGAATCAAAAATATCTCAGATCACCGTACCAGCCAAATTCTTATGTCTCGGATTCCGGAATCTGATTATGAATAAAACCCTTCTCCTGCTGGAAGAAATGGCATCAAGACTCAAGGCTACATATTATTCCTTGATCCCTACGAAGCAAACAAGGAATAAGGGGCAAACTGTTGGGGAAAAATATCCAAGGCTAGAGTTTTCTCCAGCCTCCGAAGGGGCCTCGACTTCCGGGCCCTCGTTTGGAAAGGACCCAAGGTCCCTCCTCGACTTAAAGAACCCATTTCCACCAGGTGGCACCAAGGCCCGACCTCTATCTGACAAGTACCCAGGGTCCAGTCCCTGTATCGAGGAACCAAGGCCCAGCCCTTGCCGTAAGGACCCAGAAACCAATCCTCCGCATGAATATGGAAGTTTCCCAAATCAAGGAGAAACTAACATATTCCCGAATATTAGAGAAGCCGCCCAAGATTGACCGACTTACATCAACTATAAAAGGGGAACCCAAACCCTAGAACAAGGGATCGACACTTTGGGGCTTAGAGATTATAGAGTTAGGCTAAACTAGGGTTTATACACCCAATACGTTGTAACGCCAAACACACTCAATAATACATCTCTTTGCCTCAATTTCTGTTCATAAAACACATATAAACTCGTATCCATTCATTAGTCTTCCAGTGTTCCGTAGTAATAAAACGACCCTACACAAAAATATCACAACAGCTGGTAAAATCTCTTGACTCGGAAGATCATATCTCACATCTCCAGCAAGCATTCACCACCCTGAGGAAATACAATATGAAGCTCAACCCCTCTAAATGTTCCTTTGGAGTAAGCTCCGGGAAATTTCTGGGATACATAGTCACCCACAGGGGCATAGAAGCAAATCCGGAGCAAATAAGGGCCATCCAGGCGATTCCTCCCACACGGAACGTCAAAGAGATTCAAAAACTTACGGGAAGAATGGCAGCCCTCAGCAGATTCATCTCCAGGCTTTCTGACAAGTCCCACGCCTTCTTCGAAACACTAAAGAACCCTAAGGACTTTCAGTGGACAGAGAAGTGCGAAGCCGCGCTATCCGACCTCAAGGCCTACCTCACTACTCCACCACTCCTATCTAAACCTCTAGAAGGGGAAACCCTATTGCTTTACCTCGCCGTGTCCGAGCACGCAGTTAGCGCAGTCCTAGTAAGGGAGGAGGAAAAAAGGCAGCATCCCATATACTACGTCAGCAAATCCATGCTAGACGCAGAAACTCGCTACAGCCAGCTAGAGAAACTAGCCCTCGCCCTGGTGGTCGCGGCCCGGAAGTTACGTCCCTACTTCCAGTCCCATCAAGTCGTGGTAGTCACCTCCTTCCCCATCAAATCAGTCCTTCATAAACCCGAGGTATCAGGACGATTGGCGAAATGGGCCGTAGAGTTGGGAGAGTACGACGTGATCTTCAGCCTAGCCGCCGCTATCAAGTCCCAGGTCCTAGCTGATTTCGTGGCTGAATTCTCTCCCTCTATGCTTCCAGACCCAGATCTAGAAACTACACTCCTGAGAAAAGAAGCGGAAGAAGGTCAATGGACCCTGCACGTGGATGGCTCCAGCAATGTAAGAGGCGCAGAGGTAGGACTGGTTCTGACCTCCCCTACGGGAGAATCGGCCTAAAGGGCTGTACGTTGCAACTTTAAAGCGACAAACAACGAGGCAGAATACGAGGCTTTAATAGCAGGTCTAGAACTAGCTAAGGAAATGGGAGTAAAAGACATCCAGGTTTTCAGCGACTCGCAGCTCATCATCAGTCAAGCTCAAGGGGATTATCAAGCCAAGGACCCGAGCATGATCAGGTATCTATCGGTGGCCAAATGTCTCCTAGACCAATTCACAAGCTATAAGCTTACCCAAATACCTAGGGAACAAAACTCCCAAGCCGATGCTCTAGCAAACCTGGGTTCCGCATTAGAAACCAAGGAACATATGAGTATTCCGCTGCTGGTCCTGCAATGGCCAGCAACCCAGAAAGAGGTTGAACCGGAAGAAGTGACGGTAGTAGACGAAGGAGAAACCTGGATGACCCCTATCACCGACTATCTAAGAAACGACCTCCTACCTGAAAACGGAGAGGAGAGCCGGAAGATCAAGAGACAAGCGGCCAAATATTGCATTTCGGAGGGAAAACTATATAGGAGGTCATTCTCAGGACCCTATCTACGATGCCTATCCCCTAGAGAAGCCGTACGAATATTAGAGGAACTCCACGATGGAGAATGCGGTTCACACTCCAGCGGACGGAGCCTGGTTCTCAGGGCGAGAAGGGCTGGTTATTACTGGCCTACCATGGCGAAGGACTCCCTCAAACAGGCCAAAACCTGTAGCCAATGCCAGAAGCACGCCCCAATCTCCAACTTACCACTAGAGAACCTGAAGTCCCTAAGTTCCCCATGGCCCTTCCGTAAATGGGGCATGGACGTCGTGGTGAAATTCCCAATGGCGCCGGGGCAGAAGGTCTTCCTCCTAGTAATGACTGATTACTTCACGAAGTGGGTAGAAGCCAAAGCCTTGGCAAAAACCACGGATCTCCAGATCAGGAAATTCATCTGGACGAACATAATAACCCGCTTCGAAGCACCTCAGGAAATTGTCACAGACAATGGACCCCAATTTACCAGCAACGACTTCCAGGACTTCTGCAAAGATTGGGATATCAAACTCTCATATTCAGCACCAAGGCACCCACAATCAAACGGACAAGCAGAGTCAACCAACAAAACAGTGGTGAACATGCTCAAGAAGCGCTTGGAAAAGGCTCACGGGCGATGGGCAGAAAATTTACACGGAGTCCTTTGGGCCTACCGGACGACTCCAAAGACAGCTACCCAAGAAACCCCTTTCTCTCTCGTCTACGGCACCGAGTCAGCAATACCAACCGAGGTACATGTCAAGACCACGATCTCCAACATCCTAACCCCCAAGGAAAATGACGAGCTGATGTACCTAAGCCTAGACCTCCTAGACGAAAAAAGGGAAGCAGCCCGCTTGAGGAACGCGTCGTACCGAATAAAGGTAGCCAAGAGTTACAACAAGAAGGTGAGATCCAGAACCTTCCAAGAAGGGGACTGGGTCCTAAGGCGAGTCTGTAACCACACAAAAGACAAATCAGCCGGAAAACTCGCCCCCGGATGGGAGGGGCCCTATCAGGTAATAGGGGTGCAAGGGGCAGGAGCCTATAAGCTGCAAGACAGCACAGGCAAGGTACAACCCAACTGCTGGAACGCCTTGCACCTCAAATTCTATCATTTCTAAAGGCAAGATCTTCGGGTCGAGCTCTATATATACTATTATATATTTAAGTATTTTGGTTTTCCTACTCCTATGTATAACGAGAACGTCCTCGGACTAGGCTTATAAAATACATTTGGTTTCGACTAAAGGGAGTTAAGGAAACACCAATATACTTAAAGGGGCATATAAGCTGGATCAGGGACCTTCGGGACCTCAGATCTTAGCTAGCCCTCTAGCTGGTGAGGCTACTCACCATAGGTGCAGACAGATATGGAAGGGGTCTGATCAGCCCTGAGCCGATGTCTGTGCGATAGGGCCCCGCGTAAAGGCCTATAGCCGAGAGTTATGCGAGGACCACGTACTAGTGCCATTCAAACCCTCGTGAAATACGCTGTAAGCTAAACGCACGCTGGGGGCATGACGTACACAGCCAAGTACTGTAATCAGATTCTGGCGGCTGATATGCAGGGAGCAAAGTGCAAATAACCGGTTAAGCACAAACAATTTAATACCTATCCAGACGTGGAAGGTAGTGTGTCTGGGTTGACAGAACCTTGCGGGGGGACCCACCCCAGACCACAATAAGTCTGAGAGTGACCTTTCTGCAGAAAGGTAGAGTGCAGCATTGAGAATTTCGAGAATGGCCTATGCCCACGGGTAGCACAGTGCGATTTCTCAATTTAGATCGAGAGTGGCTCGCCTCCGGGCAGTAGAGAGCGATGAAAAAAACTCCCCAAAAGCATAAAAGTCCAGAGACCTTCGGGTCCAGAGACCTTCGGGTCCAAAGACCTTCGGTCCAAAGACCTTCGGGTCCAAAGACCTTCGGGTCCAAAGACCTTCGGGTCCAAAGACCTTCGGGTCCAAAGACCTTCGGGTCCAAAGACCTTCGGGTCCAAAGACCTTCGGGTCCAAAGACCTTCGGGTCCAAAGACCTTCGGGTCCAAAGACCTTCGGGTCCAAAGACCTTCGGGTCCAAAGACCTTCGGGTCCAAAGACCTTCGGGTCCAAAGACCTTCGGGTCCAAAGACCTTCGGGTCCAAAGACCTTCGGGTCCAAAGACATTCGGGTCCAAAGACCTTCGGGTCCAAAGACCTTCGGGTCCAAAGACCTTCGGGTCCAAAGACCTTCGGGTCCAAAGACCTTCGGGTCCAAAGACCTTCGGGTCCAAAGACCTTCGGGTCCAAAGACCTTCGGGTCCAAAGACCTTCGGGTCCAAAGACCTTCGGGTCCAAAGACCTTCGGGTCCAAAGACCTTCGGGTCCAAAGACCTTCGGGTCCAAAGACCTTCGGGTCCAAAGACCTTCGGGTCCAAAGACCTTCGGGTCCAAAGACCTTCGGGTCCAAAGACCTTCGGGTCCAAAGACCTTCGGGTCCAAAGACCTTCGGGTCCAAAGACCTTCGGGTCCAAAGACCTTCGGGTCCAAAGACCTTCGGGTCCAAAGACCTTCGGGTCCAAAGACCTTCGGGTCCAAAGACCTTCGGGTCCAAAGACCTTCGGGTCCAAAGACCTTCGGGTCCAAAGACCTTCGGGTCCAAAGACCTTCGGGTCCAAAGACCATCGGGTCCAAAGACCTTCGGGTCCAAAGACCTTCGGGTCCAAAGACCTAAGGGTCCAAAGACCTAAGGGTCCATAGACTCAAGGGTCCAAAGAACCTCAAGGTTCCAAAGACCTAAGGGTCCATAGACCCAAAGGTCCAAAGAACCTCAAGGTTCCATAGACCTTCGGGTCCAAAGAACCTCAAGGTTCCATAGACCTTCGGGTCCAAAGACCTTCGGGTCCAAAGACCTTCGGGTCCATAGACCTTCGCGTCCAGAGACCTAAGGGTCCATAAGACTCAAGGGTCCAAAGAACCTCAAGGTTCCAAAGACCTAAGGGTCCAAAGAACCCCAAGGTTCCAAAGACCTAAGGGTCCAAAGAACCCCAAGGTTCCCAAGACCTAAGGGTCCAAAGAACCCCAAGGTTCCCAAGACCTAAGGGTCCATAGAACCTCAAGGTTCCCAAGACCTAAGGGTCCGAAGAACCTCAAGGTTCCCAAGACCTAAGGGTCCAAAGAACCTCAAGGTTCCCAGGACCTGAGGGTCCAAAGAATCTCAAGGTTCCCAAGACCTAGACCTAAGGGTCCGAAGAACCTCAAGGTTTCCAAGACCTAAGGGTCCAAAGGACCTCAAGGTTCCTAAGACCTAAGGGTCCAGAGAGCTTAAAGACTCCTTCAAGATTTAACGGGTAAAGTCTCTCAGGTTCAAAGTCAGGCCTCAGGGCCCAGGTAAGGAACTTAAGGGGCCTAGACCTTGAAAACTTCCGAGTTCAAAGCAACAAGAACCTAAGGGTTCAAATCAGATCGGAACCCATCAGTTCCCGACAACGATTCTCCGCAAGGATTGATCTCCCCCGGAAGTCATCTAATCAAACAACTAGAGGTCAAAACCATAAAGCAGTGCAAGGATCAAAGAAAAGACAGAGTAAAAGAAAAAACCAATAGATATTATTAAGAATCCTTATTCGGAGGGAAGAAAGCTACAAAAAATCCAAAGACGACAACATAAAGCAAGAAAAAGCATTGAAGAAATATTCAAAGACTCGGCTCCCGGCGAAAAAAGGGAAAACACCATGACCACCTTCACCGCTCCCCGAATTTCGGATTGGACCTCCAACAAGCCCCCATCGGCCGGGTCCCCCGAACAGCTCATGTTGACCAGCACTCCTCATCGACCACTCTCTAACGAGGTCCTGACGAGCATACTCTCGAGCCCTCTGCACGATAAGAGCCTGGTTGGAAATCACTTCCCGAAGCTGCCTCCGGAGGAAGAGAATCTCTTCATGTGGAGGAACACGCCGACCTAAACTGGGGAATCGATCCCTGCCAGCATCCCTCGGAGCCAAAGAGGCCACCACCGGAGGGACGGAAAGAAACGAATTGCGAGATCTCCTCCTTTGATGTCGAGTTCTACAGTATTCCTCGTACACTGATAATATCGAAGCCGTAGGGATCCCACCTGGAAAACAAAGACTCCATCAAACTACGGCTAGAACGAAAGGACCAAGTAAGAGAAATACCATTACCCCAAATACGGCTATGACGCAGCGA
This sequence comes from Hirschfeldia incana, assembly GCA_026261945.1. NCBI lineage: Eukaryota > Viridiplantae > Streptophyta > Magnoliopsida > Brassicales > Brassicaceae > Hirschfeldia > Hirschfeldia incana. The sequence goes on along the minus strand of JABCMI010000173.1, from coordinate 153,987 downwards.
TATCGGATGCATCAAGAACAGAATCCAGCGAAAGCGCCAAGGAATACCTCGCACCAACTTCACCAAAGTCTCACCAGCCTGGACGACCGGTCGGGCCACCTCTGCAAGAAGAAAAACCCGACATAATTCAGCAAATATAATACCCATGTTCAGGGAAACATAAGCAACTTACCCACTGAACGCCAGAAACATGGATAACCGGGAACACCTTCGACCTTCATAAACACGTATCTCATGTCCCAGGAATCGTTTGAAGGAAAGCTACCCCTAAGACCTCGAGGGGGTTCATCCACCAAAGGTTCACCATCTCGGGACCATATTTGGTAGGAGCCTCTCTTACTTGGCAAGGGAACAAATGAGTAAGAATATAGGACTTCAGACAACCCGAAAGGAATACTATGGAGCTCTCCTAACACCTGGATAGCCATCAGAGTACGCCATGTAGAAGGCGTAAACTGCGAAGGGGAACATCCAAAGTACGACGCCACCTCCGCGATTAAAGAAGGAATCCCTCCTCTAAAGCCGGCCTCCAAATAAGCCTCAAAGATCGCTATCTTGTCCCTTCCTCCATCAGGAGCTCGCTCAAACTCTCCTGCACACCTGATCCCCATCGTATCAGGTAAGGAATATCTACGGCGGATCCCCGCCAGATCACCTTCCTTAATATCAGACCTCGGGCCATCTTCGTCTTCACTCGAAGCATCGAAATAACAGAAGCGACGAGGGCGAACGGGGGCCACGGGAACCCTTTCATCATCGGTTCCCGAAGTCACGCTAGGTGTTAGAATTGGGGAATCAAAAGGATCACCAAACAAACAACGGGGCCTGACACGTCCGCCAACACCGGGGGTAGGGAACGATTTCATGAAAGTCGGAGCGTTCGACATCTACTTCCAATAAGAAGGACAGGGGAAAACCTAAATTCGTGTCGTCTAAAGGCGCCGAAACATCCGATTATATACCTGGAACGACTTTCCATTTTTGGCGCAGGGAAGGAAAGAAAGAAAGAGGAAAGGCAAAAGAATTTGGAAGATAATCGCGATTTTCGGCAAATTTCCAAAATTATCTCCAAAATACTTCGCCGACCTAGCATCATCACGAGCGGGCCGTGATCCTTATTTCCCCTGAGGCCCATTCCAACTAAGTGATCATATTCCAAATTAACTCCTCATGTCGCCTAGACTCCAAACCCTTCTCCTGCTGGAAGAAATGGCACCAAGACTCAAGACTACATATTATCCCTTGATCCCTACGAAGCAATCAAGGAATAAGGGGCAAACTGTTGGGGAAAAATATCCAAGGCTAGAGGTTTCTCCAGCTTCCGAAGGGGCCTCGACTTTCGGGCCCTCGTTTGGAAAGGACCCAGGGTCCCTCCTCGACTTAAAGAACCCATCTCCACCAGGTGGCACCAGTGTCTGATCTCCATTTAATAAGTATCCAGGGTCCAGTCCCTGTATCGAGGAACCAAGGCCTAACCCTTGCCGTAAGGACCAAGGATCCGATCCTCCGCATGATTATGGAAGTTTCCTAAACCGAGGGGAAAGAAGTATATCCGCGAATATTATGAAGGCCGCCCAAGATTGACCGACTTACATCAACTATAAAAGGGGAACCCAAACTCTAGAACAAGGGATCGACACTTTGGGGCTGAGAGATTAGAGAGTTAGGCTAGAAAACTAGGGTTTATACACCCAAAACGTTGTAACGCTAAAGATACTCAATAATACATCTCTTTGCCTCAGTTTCTCTTTTCTAAACACACACAAACACACGAAATCTATTAGTCTTCCAGTGTTCCGTAGTACTAAAACGACCCTACACAAAAATATCATAACAACTACTCCTACTGAGGTCGTTGCTCAGGATGCTGCTCCTCTCCCTGAGGTCCAGGTGCCGGAGGCTGACTACCAGGCTCCGAGAGGTGCCTCTGAGGTCGAGCCGTCGAGGCACAAAAGGCCTAGGACTGATCAAACTGGGGCTCCCACTCGATCATCTTCCTCGTCTTCCAGAGGAGGAACTGTCGGGTGGAGTTTTACCCATTCCAAGCCGGGATCAATCCTGGATGACTCTTGGGGCTTAGCCGCGATCCTGAGGCATCTGAAGAGGGTGGGATGTCCCCTTCCAGCGCTCAAGGACCTGACAAACCGAGATGAGTATCTCGACATTGCTCAATGCATGGGTCAGGTACATGATTCTATCTTCTCTTCATTTAGTTAATAATTTTTTCTTTTGAAGATGATGATATATATATGTTGGTTTTGTTGCAGTTGGCTGGTGCCGTTAATAGGGCCCAACTCAAGTTTGAGAACACTCTGCAGGATGCCCCCAATGCTGGTGAGCTCGCCGAGGTTACCGAGCTGGTTAAGGCAGCCAAGGCTGATCTTGATCAAGCTCGTGCTCGAATTTGGGAACTCGAGTCTGAGGTGAAGAGATTGGGTTCTAAAGCTGATGCTCAATAGGGGAAGATTGAGAGTCAAGAGCTCGACATCCAGGTGAAGAGCAGAAGGATCAACGAGCTGGATGCTGCTCGTAGGGTAGCTGAACATCAGGTCCGTGACCTCATTACCGCGTCTCAAGACAGCCAGAAGAATAAGGAGGCTGAAGTCAAGCTAGCTGTGAGGCAAGGGAAGAAGGAGGTCGCCGAAACTTACGGCAAGATCCTGGCCTGTGTTAAGGATAAGTTTACTAGGAAGAAGGAGGAGGTCAGTGCCTTAGTTTATGCTCAGGAGCTCCAAGCTAATGCTGACCTCTTGAAGGACATGTTGAACAATAAGATCCAGAGTGTTGAAGAGGAGTAAAACCAGTTGGTGGCCTTGTTGCCGGAAGCGACGACCGCGTATGAGAAGGCTCAGGTCTCTGACTTCTCAGTCAGCAAACTTCCTCTTCCCCAGATCTCGGACAGCTCAGGTATTTTCGAGAGTAACATGTTTAACTCGTCCTTTTCTGGAGAGTATGGTTCTAATTTGGATTTGATAGCTCCTGATTTAGCTCCGGTCAAGGCAGCTATGGGAGGAAATGACAATGTGGTCGACGAGGGAGCCCCTGCTGGTAGTGGTAGTCCGATCCAGGAAGAGAATGATGATTGAGAGCTATGGCTCTTTTAATTTGTGTTTTGTGTTTTTCAAGACTTTGGCCTAAAGTCTTCGTTTCGTTATGCTTTATGACTTAGTGCCTGAGGAGGCCTTTAAACCTTAACACTTGCTGGATTACAATAGCCTGGGGAGGCTTTTAAACTCTTTCTTATGTTTAAATCTCGGCTACTATTTCTGTTTTAAGCTTTTGAACTTAAATTTATTTTAGTTAGACATAGCGATTGTGAATCTCGGATGAGTCGTATATTGTGATCATCGAATCGAATTAGGACCTTTAGTCTTAATTTGTGATAAGCATTTAGCTTAGTACGTATTCGGTCATGAGGACCTTAAAGAGAAGTCTTTGACATTAGCTCGGAAAATCTGGGGACCTGAGTCCGATTTGAAAGGTTTTCGGACCTGACGTCCAGGTCTATAGGAACCTGAGTTTAGACTCGTAGGACCTGAGTTAGTTCGAAGGATTTCGAGACCTTTGGAGTTTAGCAGATGAAATTGAGGAATTTTGAGATTTTGTTGACTCTTTAGGATTTTAAGACCTTTCGATTTTGATTAGGATTTTAAGACCTTGTTGATTTGTCAAGGATTTTAAGACCTTGGTCGTTGTTAAGGATTTTTAAGACCTTATTGATTTGTTAAGGATTTTAAGACCTTAATGATTTGTTAAGGATTTTAAGACCTTAATGATTTGTTAAGGATTTTAAGACCTTACTGATTTGTTAAGGATTTTAAGACCTTGTTGATTTGTTAAGGATTTTAAGACCTTAGGTTCAGTCTTTCAGGGACCTGAATGTATTCGAGATTATTTGAGCTTAGGTCCCGGTTTAGGGGGACCTGAATTTTACTGGAGGTTTTAAGACCTTTGATGTTTATGAGACTGAATTAATCGTTTTATTAATATCAGATATTGGAGAATACATGATTCAGATCATTCGCACAGTAACTGTTTTCAAGCTATGTGTTCTTGGTAACATATGCCTCTCTTGCTTAGGTGAGGAGATTGGTGAAAAGAGATTGGGGCTGCACTCATGACGGAGTTGCCTACGTACCCAGTCAAGGGATCAAGCCAAACGTAGTTCAGATGATTTGGGTACCTAATGATAATATCTTTTGAGGTTCGTGGCGTTCCACGATCGGAATTCAGGTACCCCGGTTCATACCTTCTGGAGTTTATAGACTCCGGGTCGTACTATGTGGATAATTCGGTAGGGTCCTTCCCAGTTGGTTCCTAGTTTTCCAGCTCCCGGTTCTTTAGTTCCTTCGAACACCTTTCTAAGTACCAGGTCCCCTACAGCGAACTGCCGGGGCCTTACTTTGGAATTATAGTGCCGTGCCATTGCTTGTTGGTAATTTTGAATGCGAAGCAAAGCTTGGTCTCATCTCTCCTTGATTAAGTCGAGGCTATCCATCAGGAGCTGGTTGTTAGCTGCGGGATTTGAGGTGCAGAGCTCCCGTCGGAGGCTACCTGCGGTGGTTTCTGCTGGGACGACAGCTTCCATCCCGTAATTCGAGGGGTGGTTCTGCAAGCCCACAGTACTTCGGGTAGTTTTTCTGACCAGAGCTCCTTCTGGGCTCCTAGGCGTTTCTTGAGGTTTGCTAAAATCGACTTATTAGCAGCCTCCGCCTGGCCGTTACCTTGAGGTCGCCGAGGTGATGAGAATGTGAGGCGGATGTTCCATTTATCACAGAAACTTTTGAAGTCATGGGATATGAACTGTCCTCCATTGTCGGTTACGATTTCTGTGGGAACCGAAATTCGCACTGTCGATTTTGATTAAGTAAAAAACGGAGGAAAGCCAAGTTAACCCAACTTTCCCTGAAGGCCCGGATTCTCTGTGACAGCCAACGACAAGTGACCGAACAAGTGCGGAAAATATGGAAAGATAACAAAAGACAAAGATCGTACAAAAAGGGTTTTGTTAAGAGTTGGGACTGGACCTTGAGAAAGGCTGCCTACGTACCCCATTCGAGGATCAAGTCGGACGTAGTTCAGTTGGAAGGGTTTGAACAAGAGATCGAACTGCCTGGCGGAGTTCGTCTAGTATGAGCGTTAGTCATAGAAACGGGCGTGTCGAGAATAACGCCTAGGGTTTCGATGTGCGGAACTCTGAGTAAAGGGATTGTTAGATTCTTGCGAAGAAACAGAAGTCTGCGGACAAGATGAAGGTAGAACGGAAGGCGGCCAGACGTCCTAGGTCATGCCTTGCTAGTCTAACCACCTAAGTTCTAAGTTCCCTCAGTCTAAAATCTCAGATCTGCTCTCTAAGTCTCTCTAGGATTGTTTGTGCTCTTAATGATTTTCGCTCTGCCTTTCCTTCTCTCCCAAAGCTCCTTTATATACTCCTTCTTATGACGGTCTATTCTCCTTTTGGGCCGTGAAGCGGGCTTTTTCCATTTTCGTCGGCCTTCATGTTTATCAGGAAACTTGACATTTATCTTCGGGAAACTTGACATTTATCCTTCTGGAAATTTAGCATTTATCTTGTTATGTAAAGATAAACGTAAATCGTCGTATCTATCTCAGATAATCGTAAACGGACTGTCCGATCGCGTTTGGTCCCTTTCGGGCCGTCTCTAGGACTTCCGTTGTTCTCTACGATTTCTTCGGAAGATCTTCATTCCTTCGTAGAGTTGAGATGAGTGGTGTCTCAAGATAACCATCTCTTTTTCGTACGAAGAATTTAAGATCTTCCTTCCCGTTGATATCTTACGAGTTTCCGAAGTGTTTCCGACGATCTTAGTTTGGAGTAAGAACGGGAGTTTTGTACGCGGAATCTCAATGATTCATTCCGCGAGGACTCGGGAAAGACTCAAAGTACAGACTTCTGACGGTCGGGGCCTGGAACTTGTGCACGGAAGATTTTCGCTCGAGGACCCGAGCCAGCACGGGCGCTAGGCGCCCGGCGCCTAGAGGCAGCACGGGCGCTAGGCGCCCGGCGCCTAGAGGCAGCGCTAGGCGCCCGGCACCTAGAGGCAGCACGGGCGCTAGGCGCCCGGCGCCTAGAGGCAGCACGGGCGCTAGGCGCCCGGCGCCTAGAGGTAGCGCTAGGCGCCCGGCGCCTAGAGGCAGCACGGGCGCTAGACTCCCGGCGCCTAGAGGCAGCACGGGCGCTAGGCGCCCGGCGCCTAGAGGCAGCGCTTGGCGCCCGGCGCCTAAAGGCAGCACGTGCCTCTCGGCGAGGGCTTCGATTTGATATCTTACTCGTGGGTCCTCACGGTTTGAGAGAACGGGCTCTTTGAAGTTTCAAGGCGGATTCTTTGTCGTTCGGCCTGTCCAAACTTAGATTACTTCCCGTTTCTTCCGTATACTTTCGTATGGTCGTGTCATCTTAGCTATGGACCTAATGTCTCTCGGTTCTTCTTGATTGTATCATCGAAGTTTTACGACTAAATCTTATTTGTTTCTCTCGTAAATTTTATCGTGTAAATCAAGAACGATCGACTTTAACATAGGTTCTTTAAGCTATACAACTTGTCTTGCTTTCGACGCTTGTTTTATGGAAAGTCCGTGCATGATAAATAGTTTTAGCCGCTGATTTCGAGAGAACCGTTTTTGACCCCAACAGTTAGCCCCCCAGCCTGTAAGGCGCGGAGACGATCTTGCGGGCGGAAGATTATGAGTTGAAAGTCGAAATTTGTGGCTAAGAATATTTCATTGCGGACATCCACATCACCTTTGATTGGCGATCTTGAACGTGACGTCGGAAAGACCGTGAGTTCGTTGCTCAATGTGAAGAAAGAGAAGAACATCTGTCCTCGAAAGTCCGTCGTCTTCAAGAGAAGATTCAGAGTCTTCAGGAGACGGGGACTCGCAAGTTTGACGGAGAGGACTTCGACTCGATTCTCGCTGGTCTGAAACCCGTGTGCACCCTTGTCCCGGATTCGGAGGGTTCGGAGGACCAGGACTACGCAGTCAAGGATCGTGAAGCCGGTGCATATGAAACATGCAGCGGTGGTGCGACCAATGGAGGCGACGGTGAGACCGTTCCTACTTTGGGTGAGTTTTGAGGATGAAGGTGATGCTCCGGGGAGTGTCTAGGTTTATCAATCCTTTCAGAGATTTTTATTTTGATTGTGTTTCGGCCGTTAAGAGGCCATGATGTACATTTGTGGGACTGGCTGTTGGTGGCTTCGAATCCCGGCCTTTTTCAGGGCATCTGTTGAACTCATCGGCTCAATCTTTATAAAATATTAATGTTGCGTTTTCAGAACTTCTGTCTATCGAAGTTAGAGGGACAGGGTGTGAGTTGTCGTCTCATTCCTGCCTCCCTGATGATCACTGTATCCGTCGTTTGTACAAAGCGAGATTTTCCTGCGGTTTACGATTTACGCGAAAATTCGTGGAAACGTACAGACTTGAGTGAAGAGACAAGTTTTGGGATCTCGCGTCGTTGACGCTTTGCCTATGAGATGTTAAGATACCAGCAAGGCTGGGTTTAGGGCAAGACCTAGGTTTACTCTCAGACTGAGGCTGTGCGATGACAAATCGGCTTTCGTTTTGCCTGTTTGTGATTTTAACCTGATTCGTACCGTTTTAAAATCCGCGAAGTGGTATCGGCTTATATGATTTGTATGGGCACGAATCGAGCTACTTCCTTTACGAAGTGCTGAACCAAATTTGGATTTTTTTGTATAGCGCGCTATGGGATCCTTGTCGGATGTAAAAGAGCCTACCCTTAGGTGGCTTGTCTGTTTAGGACGTTATAGTTCGTTTGTTGTGATCAGCAACAACGATATGATGCCGTTTAGAAGGCATATGAAGGTTTTAATTGAAAAATGAATGTTCAGGCACGAAGCGACGTCTCGCAGTGCTTTGAAGTTTGATTTTCTTATGCCATAAAGGACTATGGGCTTTTAGAAATCGCGGAATGTTTCCGGGCGATAGTTTATGATTTATTTGGTGGATACTGGATCCATTGTTGAGGCCGTTTAGCGATTGGCGAGTTTGTTTGCGAAGAGTTTCAAAAATTCGGTTTCTGTGTTTGTAAAGAGTTTCGAAAATCCGGTTTCTTCAAAAAACGTGGGATTATACAAGCATACCCATTTCAAATGTGTACGAGTTAATTTTCCCTTGTGCCGCATTTCAAATGTTCGCGGGCTTGGAGATGTTTTGCGAATGTCCGTAGTCAGAAACTGTTGTTTCAGTTTGGACGTGCAAGTTATAAAATTTTGATCGAGGAATTAGGACCAGGGGTCGCGTATATTTGATCCAGGGAGAAGCGTCTACCTTTGCTTTGTTTTGCGAAGTGTTGGCCTTCCGGGATTTTAAGGACGACTCGTATAACTCTTGGAGCTTTGTCACGAGTGTTTCTTTTCATGCTTTGTTTACGGGGCATATAGAACTTAATCAGTCGATGTTAAGTTCAAATTTTTCCGTTAACCGTATGGCTGTTAGGACTGATTTTATTACGAGAAATTCATCGCATGACTTCCGCTTTTGGGCTATGCGACAGAGTTGCTCACGTAAATGGTCACTTGGAGTTTTATGACAAATCGTGGATTATCGTCTGGCCCTTAAGTGATTGGAGCGGCGATCGTTCAGCTGTTTTGTCTTGGGGTGAAGGCTATGTTCAGCCGTTTAACCAAGGAGTTGGTAAACGATCAGACTGCGATCCTTTCGCATTAAGGTCATATTGGTTCACGATTGTCCTTAATGGTGATGCCGAATTCAGGTTCGGGCTTTATGGAAAGGCGTAGTCGGCCGATGGCCGAATAGCGTTCGTTGAGATAGACATGCAAATCTTAGCGGAGTTTTCCGAGTTATGGGTTACACGGGAAATGTTTTCGCTTTGATTTCATCTTTTGGCGAAAGTTGCTTCGAATTACTCATGGAGTTTTACCAAAGGTTATTCCGTTAATTTTGTAGCTCGCCGTCGTGCTATTAGTCTGACGTTATACGAGTTTCTTGTTGCGAGATTGCAACAAGAGACGGTGTAGAGTTTTCAAGACTATGTTTGTAACGGTTTGACCATGCCATTATGCCGCTAGCGTTTCGGACGAATCTTAGAGTATCGTTTACCTTTTGAAAGGAATTTTTTTCTTTATGAAGTAGAATGAGTATGCCAAGGATGCGTGGCGATCGTTTCTCGGTTTTTCGAGAGATTAGATCGGTCTGCATGTTCTGCGTAGACAGTCAAGGAACAATAGAACAAAACTGGAAGAAAATGCCTAAGACTTAGCTTGCTAGACTATCCACCTAGGTCCTAAGTTCCCTAAATTTTACGGCAGTTTACAAGACGTTACCATTCTTTTCCTACGAAAATATTAAAACATTGATAACATTTTGTCGGACATACCTTAGTCTCATTGATTACTCGAGATTGCCTCATGTCCGTTCCTCTTTGTCTTCTAACGTTTCATTGTCAAAGTTCTTCAAAAAGTCTGACACTGAATCGAGAATCGATTTTTTATGAAACCCGAAGGAACAGTGCGGAATCGTTGCAGAATCGTTGAAGCAAAGGGAGGAGAAGTAGGCGAAACTTGAAGAAAGCTAAGGTGGGTAGACAAGTGAAAATGAATGGCAAGATGTCACTTGAGTGGGGCTTCTTGTTTCGTCAAGCTATGAGCGAACTGGTCAGGTCAAGAAGCTTACGATCTTGTTATACTTCATGAATGATGTCTCGTAAAATATTGCCGAGCTTTTATTTAACGAGAGTTATTCAACAAAATGTTGTCGAGTTAATTTTACGGAAATTGTTTCGTAAAATTAGTTTGGATAGTCGTTGGGTCAATCTTTACGAGGATTGGCCGTGCTTGACGAATGTTTTGTTGCCCGGCGACCAGCGCAGCATGGGTGCGTTAGCCGCCAGACGCCTAGAGGCGGCACGGGCGTGCTAGCCGCCCGGCGCCTAGGGACAGCACGGGCGTGCTAGCCGCCCGGCGCCTAGGGACAGCACGGGCGTGCTAGCCGCCCGGCGCCTAGGGACAGCAATGGGGTGCTAGCCGCCCGGCGCCTAGGGACAGCACAAGCGTGCTAGCCACTCGGCGCCTAAGGACAGCACGGGCGTGCTAGCCACCCGGGACTGTGCTTCCTCGCGGGACCCGCCTATTTTCTTCGGTTTTTTAGAGGTTTCTCAATCGACCCTTAGTCTCTTGAGGTTTCTTTAATTGTTTTTTCGAGACTTTCGGACATCGATTTCATCATGATCCCAGCAAGGAATTTTTTTCTTAGAACGTTGTTGACCTTTTATTTTACGAGAGTTATTTCACAAAATATTGTCGAGGTAATTTTACGGAAAATGTTTTGTAAAACGTTGTCGAGTTTAATCGTGCAAAAGCTGTCTCGTGAAATATTTCGAGAATTTATTTTACGAAAGGTGTTCCGTAAAACGTTATCGAATTTTAACATTAGAAACGCTGATTGGTAACCCGATCAGTCGTGCTTTCTGTTTCACGAGTAATCTGGGGTTTCTTCGCGATTTCCAGGAGAACAAGTCTTTATTTTTCCGGGAAATTCTAAAAAAAACATTTCCAGTCGAAACTCTACTCGATCCTACTCTAAAATCGTATGTGGGTCGTTTAGCCGTGATTCGGGCCCCTGTTGGGCCGACTTGGGACTTAGACGTTTTTACGATTTTTCTTTAGAAAAGTCGTTGATGTGACGCTGGTTTTTCCGAAAGGATTTCAATTCCCCGTATAGTTAAGGCAACTGGTGTTCAAGCTAACCATAGCCGTTGTATACGGCAGGCAGGAATCCGTCTCGACTACCAAGTCATTTTTTGAATTTTCCCGAAGTCTTTCTTCGATAATCCCAAATGAGAAGGGTTGTGTCCATGGACCCGAGGACCGTGTTGCAGGAACTTGGACGGGGGTGCATGGTTGATAGGACCCGAACTTGGTCAGGATGGTCCGTTCTCGGGTCGTTTGTCCGTAAGATGATAATCTTAGATAACCGTTTGCATAAGCGTAGGTTGTAGGAGCAGTCACTGCTGAAGTTGTTTTACCAGCGTCGATGTGAGCTGCGAGTTTGTCTTTCATATTTCCAGACATTGCTTTGATCAAGTGTTTTGCGGCCGTAAGTGTAAGAGTAATCCGTCCCCCCCTCCTTCTAGCGCCAAACTGTGGGAACCAAAATTTGCACTGTCGATTTTGATTAAGTAAAAAACGGAGGAAAGCCAAGTTAACCCAACTTTCCCTGAAGGCCCGGATTCTCTGCGACAGCCAACGACAAGTGACCGAACAAGTGCGGAAAATATGGAAAGATAACAAAAGACGAAGATCGTACAAAAATGGTTTTGTTAAGAGTTGGGACTGGACCTTGAGAAAGGCTGCCTACGTACCCCTTTCGAGGATCAAGTCGGACGTAGTTCAGTTGGAAGGGTTTGAACAAGAGATCGAACTGCCTGGCGGAGTTCGTCTAGTATGAGCGTTAGTCATAGAAACGGGCGTGTCGAGAATAACGCCTAGGGTTTCTATGTGCGGAACTCTGAGTAAAGGGATTGTTAGATTCTTGCAAAGAAACAGAAGTCTGCGGACAAGATGAAGGTAGAACGGAAGGCGGCCAGACGTCCTAGGTAATGCCTTGCTAGTCTAACCACCTAAGTTCTAAGTTCCCTCAGTCTAAAATCTCGGATCTGCTCTTTAAGTCTCTCTAGGATTGTTTGTGCTCTTAATGATTTTCACCCTGCCTTTCCTTCTCTCCCAAAGCTCCTTTATATACTCCTTCTTATGACGGTCTATTCTACTTTTGGGCCGCGAAGCGGGCTTTTTCCATTTTCGTCGGCCTTCATGTTTATCAGGAAACTTGACATTTATCTTCGGGAAACTTGACATTTATCCTTCTGGAAATTTAGCATTTATCTTGTTATGTAAAGATAAACGTAAATCGTCGTATCTATCTCAGATAATCGTAAACAGACTATCCGATCGCGTTTGGTCCCTTTCGGGCCGTCTCTAGGACTTCCGTTGTTCTCTACAATTTCTTCGGAAGATCTTCATTCCTTCGTAGAGTTGAGATGAGTGGTGTCTCAAGATAACCATCACTGTTTCGTACGAATAATTTAAGATCTTCCTTCCCGTTGATATCTTACGAGTTTCCGAAGTATTTCCGACGATCTTAGTTTGGAGTAAGAACGGGAGTTTTGTACGCGGAATCTCAATGATTCATTACGCGAGGACTCGGGAAAGACTCAAAGTACAGACTTCTGACGGTCGGGGCCTGGAACTTGTGCACGGAAGATTGTCGCTCGAGGACCCGAGGCAGCACGGGCGGCGCCTAGAGGCAGCACGGGCGCTAGGCGCCCGGCGCCTAGAGGCAGCACGGGCGCTAGGCGCCCGGCGCCTAGAGGCAGCGCTAGGCACCCGGCGCCTAGAGGCAGCGTTAAGCGCCCGGCGCCTAGAGGCAGCACGGGCGCTAGGCGCCCGGCGCCTAGAGGCAGCACGGGCGCTAGGCGCCCGGCGCCTAGAGGCAGCACGGGCGCTAAGCGCCCGGCGCCTAGAGGCAGCACGGGCGCTAGGCGCCTGGCGCCTAGAGGCAGCGCTAGGCGCCCGGGGCCTAGAGGCAGCGCTAGGCGCCCGGCGCCTAGAGGCAGCACGTGCGTCTCGGCGAGGGTTTCGATTTGATATCTTACTCGTTTTCTGGGTCCTCACGGTTTGAGAGAACGGGCTCTTTGAATTTTCAAGGCGGATTCTTTGTCGTTCGGCCTGTCCAAACTTAGATTACTTCCCGTTTCTTCCGTATACTTTCGTATGGTCGTGTCATCTTAGCTATGGACCTAATGTCTCTCGGTTCTTCTTGATTGTATCATCGAAGTTTTACGACTAAATCTTATTTGGTTCTCTCTTAAAGTTTATCGTGTAAATCAAGAACGATCGACTTTAACATAGGTTCTTTAAGCTATACGACTTGTCTTGCTTTCGACGCTTGTTTTATGGAAAGTCTGCGCATGATAAATAGTTTTAGCCGTTGATTTCGAGAGAACCGTTTTTGACCCCAACAATTTCGTATGGGACGCCATGCCTGCATACGATGTTTTTCCAAACAAATCCTTCGACCTCAAATCTGTTTATTTGTTGGAAAGCTTCAGCTTCGATCCATTTCGTGAAGTAGTCGGTCAGGACCAGGAGGTTTAGTAACTTCTTTCCTTTCCCTGAAGGTACTAATGGACCTACGATATCCATGGACCACCTCATGAATGGGTAGGGAGCTGATATGTTAGACAGCTTTTCCGCTGGTTGGTGTATGATCGGTGCATGCCTTTGGCACTTGTCGCATGATGAGGAGTAGACCTCACAATCTGCGATAATGGTAGGCCAGAAGTAGCCTTGTCTTTTAATTCAGATGGCTAGGGCTCTGCCCCCGGAATGGTTTCCGCAGGAACCGTCATGCATTTCCTTCATGAGTTTCATAGCTACTAGACCATGAACGCATTTTAGGTAAGGTCCGGAGACACTTTGTTTGTGGAGGGCTGACTCGATTATGCAATATCTTGCTGCTAAGGCTTTGAGTTTTCGAGCCTCCCACTTATTGGATGGGATTTTTCCCTCAAGGATGTAATCCATGATCGATATTCTCCAGTCTTCTCTTCCTACAACTTTGTTGTGAAGAGAGGAGGGAGGTTCCTGTTCGGGACCTGGTGTCGTGGAACCCCCGGAGATATTCGTTGGAGTAGGTTCTAGGTTCTGAGGAATATCTCCAATTTCCTCGTTGTCCCCTGTGGTTTGTGTTGCGTTTTTAAGAGCTGCGCAGCTTCTTGTTTGTACTTTTAGGATAAGTGATTCCGAGGTTTGGATGGTGCCCCCGGGGGTATTCGTTGAGTTAGGCTCCAGGGAGTCCGAACTTTGGTGAATACCTTCACTTTGGTTATTGCCCTCTGAGTTCTTTGTTGTGTTTTCAGAGGTGTACTTTCTGAAGCTGCGTGTTCTAGTTCTAGGGAACCAGAATGTCGTGAAAACTTGGGTAGCTTCTGTCTGAGGACTGTTATCCTCAAATTTTGCTTTTGATTTGCTATCTAACTCAGCTTTGGTTGCTATGTCGATACTCGGCTTCTCGATTCCTTCCACGGGTATAATTCGTTTTACGAGAGGGTCGGATGTGGAGGCTAGCGCGGCGAGCACGTCTGCTGAAGAGTTCTCTCCCTGTGGGATTCTCGTTAGCTCGAATTTATCGAACTGTTTTGTCAGGCCTAGGACTACTTCGAGGTATGCCCCCATTCTTTTGTCCCTTGTTTCGTATTCTCCATGAAACTGGCTAGCTACCAGCTGTGAATCACAGTAGGCGTTCAGCTCCCGGATTCCGAGGCTTAGGGCTAGTTTTAAACCGGCAATAGTGCTTCATACTCGGCCTCGTTGTTGGAAGCGTTAAATCCAAGTCTATAGGATTGTTCGATGGTTTCTCCGGCTGAGGAGGTTAGTCTTAGACCGACACCGGAGCCTTGCTTCGACGAGGCTCCGTCCACATATAGACTCCATTTTGGAACCTCGGTTTCTTGGTCTAAATGTTCGGATGCTAGCTCAATAACGAAATCAGCGAGGACCTGAGCTTTTGCTGCTGCTCGAGGTCTGTATTCGATGTCGTATTCGCTAAGCTCTATAGCCCATTTGGCTAATCGTCCGGATTGGCTAGGGCTATGCAGAATCGTTCGCAATGGCTGTGAGATCATTACGATGATTGAGTGTGATTGGAAATATGGTCGCAGCTTTCTGGCAGCTGTCACGACTGCTAGGGCTAGTTTTTCCATGGTAGGGTACCTCGTCTCGGCGTCTATTAGGCTTTTGCTAGTATAATAGACAGGTCTTTGTTCGTTTTGTTCTTCTCGTACTAGCACTCCACTGACTGCAGCTGCCGATACGGCAAGGTACAGATACAGTGGTTCACCTACTACAGGTTTGGATAGTATCGGAGGTTCCGAGAGGTAAGCTTTCAGCTGTTTAAAGGCTTCTTCGCACTTTTCATCCCACAGGAACTTCTTATTGTTTTTCAGGAGCTTATAGAATGGAAGGCACTTATCGGTGGACCTGGATATGAATCGATTTAGTGCTGCGATCCGTCCGGTCAATCTTTGTACCTCTCTGGTCGTTTTGGGTGACGGCATTTCTAGGAATGTCGCTATTTGTTTCGGGTTGGCTTCGATGCCTCTTTCGGTTACGAGGTAACCTAGGAATTCGCCGGAGGGTACTCCGAAGGTACATTTAGCTGGGTTTAGCTTCATGTCGTATTTGTTGAGGATGTCGAAGCATTCCCTTAGGTGGGAGATGTGGTCCTCTCCCATTGAAGATTTGACTAACATGTCGTCGATGTAGACTTCCATGGTTTTTCCGAGTTGTCCAGCGAACATTTTGTTTACTAACCTTTGGTAGGTAGCTCCTGCGTTTTTCAAACCAAATGGCATGACCTTGTAACAATAGGTTCCTTGTTCTGTTATGAACGCGGTTTTTCCTTGAACCTCAGGATCCATCATAATCTGGTTATATCCTGAAAAGGCGTCCATAAAGGACAGGAGCTGGTGACCAGCCGTTGCTTCGACCAAACGATCGATGTGAGGTAATGGGAAGCTGTCCTTAGGACAGGCCTTGTTTAAGTCGGTGAAATCTACGCAGATTCTCCATTTCCCATTCTTCTTTTTCACTACCACTGGGTTAGCTAACCAATCGGGGTATTAAACTTCTCGGATTGACCCGGCTTTCGTTAGTCGATCGACCTCATCGTTGACAGCTTGGGCTTTTTCGAGACCTAGCTTACGACATTTTTGTTTGATTGGTTTGAAAGTGAGGTCTACATTGAGCTTATGGGTGGTGACGTTGGTGTCTATGCCTTTCATGTCACTGGTGGTCCATGCAAAGGTTTTGACATTCTGTTTTAGGAATTCGATGAGCTCCTTTTTGGTTTCGAGAGGCAGCTCGGATCCGATGCTTACCTGTTTTTCAGGATTTGAGTCGTCGATGCTAACTTTTTCGGTGAGGTTCTTAGGAGGACCTCGGATATTTTGTTGCATTTTGCGACTCTCCTGAATCTGTAATTGCTATTGGGGGGATTCTTTTATGATCTCGAATCCACCCAGGTAACAGATCCTTGAAATCTTTTGGCTACCGTGTACGGTAACTATTCCGTCGGTTGTTGGAAACTTCACGCATTGGTGATAAGTTGAAGCTACTGCTTTCATCTTATGAATCCAAGGTCTTCCGAGGATTGCATGGAAGGGAGACGGTTTGTCGACAACTATGAAGTTGGTCATTTTCATGACTCCGCCAGCTATAATTGGGAGCTTGATCGTTCCCAATGAGGTAGCTGTTTCTCCTGAGAAACCTACGAGGTTGGATTTCTGGTCGACGATTTCGTAATCGTCTATTTCCATTCCCTTTAATGCGTTATAGAAAATGAGATCGACGGAGCTTCTGGTGTCGATCATGAGCTTAGGTACCTCGTACCCTGCTATATTCAATGTTACGACCAGGGCATCGTCGTGAGGTCTGTCGAGGTTTGATGTTTCACTCTCCCAGAAAGAGATTTTAGTGTTAGACCGAAGCTCCATGCTCACTGCAGCATCCCGATGATCCCAACATCTATTCCAGCCACGTTCCTTCCATAACAGATGACTCCTATCAACTACAGAGCCACGTGTCCCTTAGACTATGTGCCTTCACCAGGCTCCGCGCCTCCATTAGGCCATGTGCCCACTAGGCTACGTGCCCATCTAGGCTACGCGCCCCCAATATATGAACTACGAATGGCTTGATCCCCTTCCGAGGGGTACGTAGGCAATCCTCACTGTAGGATGCAGCTATAAATCTCCAATCATTCCATGGTCCCACGACTTGGAACCCAGGAGACATCTTCAGAACCAGGAACCATCTATTATACATCATGAAGACCTTGCGGCCTTCATTACAGACCTTGCGGCCCTCATCATGGACCCTGTGGCCCTTGCCACAGATAGGCATCCCTTGCCTAACGATCAATATCCCTTGCTAAAACGAAGACCTTGACGACGTATGCTGGCCCATACCTTTATGGCAGTATCCTAAAAGTAGGATCTCTTGGTTCATCATCCACTGAAGCAGGAGAAAGCACTACGACTACTCGTCTCCTTCCTCCTATCATTCCGTAGGCTGAGCACGAATCACTTGTACCAGAAAATACCCTAACAGAAAGAGGATCTCTTCATGTGGAGGAACACGCCGACCTAAACTGGGGAATCGATCCCTGCTAGCATCCCTCGGAGCCAAAGAAGCCACTACCGGAGGGACAGGAAGAAACGAATTGCGAGATCTCCTCCTTTGAGGCCTGGCCCTACAATACTCTTCATACACTGACAATATCGAAGCCGTAGGGATCCCACCTGGAAAACCAAGACTCCATCAAGCTATGGTTAGAACAGAAAGACAAAGTAAGAGAAATTCCATTACCCCAAATACGGCTATGACGCAGCGATATCGGATGCACCAAAAACAGAATCCAGCGAAAGCGCCTAGGAATGCCTCGCGCCACCTTCGCCAAAATCTCACCAGCCTGAACAACAGGTCGGGCCACCTCTGCAAAAAAAAAGAGAGAAAAAACCCGAACGTAATTCAGCAAATATAATACTCATGTCTGGGAAAGTAGAAGCAACTTACCCACTAAACGCCAGAAACATGGATAACCGGGAACACCTACGACCTTCATAAACACATATCTCCTGTCCCAGGAATTGTTCGAAGGGAAGCTACCCCGAATGCCTCGAGGGGGTTCATCCACCAAAGGTTCACCATCTCGGGACCATATTTGGTAGAAGCCTTTCTTACTCGACAAAGGAACAAAGGAGTAAGAATATAGGACTTCAGACAACCCAAAAGGAATACTATGGAGCTCTCCTAACACTTGGATAGCCATCAAAGTACGCCATGTAGCAGGCGTGAACTGCGAAGGGGAACATCCAAAGTACGATGCCACTTCCGCAATCAAAGAAGGAATCCCTCCTCTAAAGCCAGCCTCCAAATAGGCCTCAAAGATCGCTATCTCGTCCCTTCCTCCATCAGGAGCTCGCTCGAACTCTCCCGCGCACCTGATCCCCATTGTACCAGTCAAGGAATATCTACGGCGGATCTCCATCAGATCACCTTCCTTAATATCGGACCTCGGGCCATCTTCGTCTTCACTCGAAGCATCGAAGGAGCAGAAGCGACGAGGGCGAGCAGGGGCCATGGGAACCCCTTCATCATCGGTTCCTGAAACCACGCTGGGCGTTAGAACTGGGGAATCGAAGGGATCACCAAACAAACGACGGGGCCTGACACGTCCGCCAACTCCGGGGGTAGGGAACGATTTCATGAAAGTCGGAGCGTTCGACATCTACTTCCAATAAGAAGGATAGGGGAAAACCTAAATTCGTGTCGTCTAAAGGCATCGAAGCATCCAATTATATACCTGGAACGACTTTCCATTTTTGGCGCATGAAGGGAAAGAAAGAAAGGGAAAAGGCAAAAGAATTTGGAAGATAATCGCAAGTCTCGGCAAATTTCCAAAATTATCTCCAAAATATTCCGCCGACCTAGCACCATCACGAGCGGGCCGCGGTCCCTATTTCCTTTGAGGCCCATTCCGACCAAGCGGTCGTAGTCCGAATTAACTCCCCATTTCGCCTAGACTCCAAACTCTTCTCCAGCTTGAAGAAATGGTACCAAGATCCAAGACTACATGTTATCCCTTGATTCCTACGAAGCAATCAAGGAATAAGGGGCAAACTGTTGGAGAAAAATATCCAAGGCTAAAGATTTCTCCAGCCTCCGAAGGGGCTTTGACTTCCAAACCCTCGTTTGGGAGAGATCCAGGGTCCTTCCTCTACTCAAGGGACCAGTCTCCACCAGAAGGCACCAGGTCCCGAACTCTATTTTATAACACTCAGGGTCCAGTTCCCGTAACGAAGAACCAAGGCCTAGCCCTTGCCGATAGGACCAAGGATCCGATCCTCCACATGATTATGGAAGTTTCCCAAAACGAGGGGAAAGTAATATATTTGCGAATATTACTAAGGCAGCCCAAGATTGACCGACTTACATCAACTATAAAAGGGGAACCCAAACCCTAGAACAGGGGATCGACACTTTGGGGCTTAGAGATTAGAGAGTTAGGCGATAGAACTAGGGTTTATATACCCAATACGTTGTAATCCCGAAATCACTCAATAATACATCTATTTGCCTCAGTTTCTCTTCTCTAAACACATACAAATACACGAAATCTATTAGTCTTCCAGTGTTCGTAGTACTAAAACGACCCTACACAAAAATATCACAACAATCCCCATAGCCGCAAGTACTAAACAGATGAATGTGGATATTGTTCATGCCAAATATTCATTTCCTACAGCCTGATCTAGACGACATCGGACTGTAGTTCATTTTCCAACCTGTGAGAGTATATTTCCAGTGAATGGAAACTCCAGCATTCCGTAGTCACTCAACATTTGTTTGAAAGGTAAGAATGATCCTTGATGGTGATGAGCACAAGGAAAAGCTTTGAACTTGAGCAATCCTTGATGGCGATGCCGCTGTCGCATCAATCACCAATGAGTGATATGATCAAGTAAGATCTCTATTTTAATGAAAATTAAAATCTGAGTATTCACCATTGCCTTCTGCAGATCTATAATGTTAACCCCTTTCCTTTTATAATCCGACTTTGGACCAGATCTCATATGTCTCTGGTGTTTATGTCACTGATGAAGAGATACAGAGGATATTTGTCTGATGCTCTCTTTCAGAATACAGAGTCGATGATGGTACGTTTCAAAAGATGAAATAGAGACTAATCCTTACAGTTGGAACAGAGACCGATGGAAGTTGATTTTAAGCAAGACGTGGCCATAACAAGACACAGCCGTAACAGGGTGCAGTTGGTACGTGATCGAGCCTGCAACAAGATGCAGACGTGATCCCGTGAATAAAAAGAATCTGTAACTGAGTTTATGGGAGACATGGGTAGCGCCCGAAACAGAAGAAGATTTGAGCAATCGTTTCGAGCAGATCGCAGATCGTATGAAGGCGCTTGTGAAGGTTTGGGCCGCGACACAAATACAGATGGGCCAGCAACATCATTAGATCTTCCAGCACGAAGCCCACACAGGCCCACTCCAGCTGCAATACCTAGTTACATACGAAACATATATATATCTGATGTTAATATGCTGATCAAGGTTAAGCAGTCAACAGGATACATCTGATTACAGCATACAGGAGTTAAGCAACAAGAGATACAGCAAGTGAGAAGAGACATCAACAAAGATAAATAGCTTAGGCTTAAGACTATTTGATCTAAGGAGGTTGATTGTATTCTCTATCTAAGTTGTTTTGGATCCTATTGTAATCATACTATCTAGCACACTGATTTGGTGTGTCTAGAGTCTCTTTGATCTAGTGGAGTTTGGGAGCGAAGTTCTCCCACGAGACGTACCGCGCCGAGGGCCGGGAACTCGTTAAATTGATTGTGCAATTTACTTTCAGTTATAACCTAGATCATAAGAGCAACTTGAAACCTAAGTAACCAAATAATCTCTACAAGTGGTATCAGAGCTTCCGGTTATATCAAGGTTACATAGGAGAGAGAGAGGTCGATACTCAGTACCTGGACGATGGTGAAGTCTAAGGAGCGTATTGAGATCGACAGGTTTGAGGGTGATGGTGATTTCGCCCTATGGAAAGTGAGAATGCTTGCTCACTTCGGAGTGCTCGGTTTAAAAGCAATTCTTACTGATGAAAAGCTTTTAAAGGAGGATCCTGACTTAAAGGATGACCCGGATCCTACTGCAAAGGACACGGGTAAGGGACTAGCTGGACTCGTACCTCCCTCACCAGCTATAGACCCTGCAAAATTCGAAAAATCAGAGAAAGCAAAGGACCTGATTGTGCTGAATGTTGGGAATAAAGTCTTAAGGAAGATTCAACATTGTGAGACTGCTGCTGATATGTGGAGTACACTAAACAAGCTCTACACGGAAACCTCTCTACCCAACAGGATATATCTACAGCTCAGATTCTATACTTTCAAGATGAATGATTCTAAAACTATTGATGAGAATGTGGATGAGTTTCTGAAACTTGTAGCAGACCTAAACAACCTGCAAGTTGAAGTATCAGAAGAAGTTCAGGCCATCCTACTGCTAAGTTCTCTACCTAACAAGTATGATCAACTAAAGGAGACTCTCAAGTATGGGAGAGACACACTAAGCTTAGCTGAAGTTACTGGGGCTGCTAGGTCTAAAGAAAGAGAGTTGATCGAGAGTGGTAAGTTTACCAGGTCAGGTGGAGAGGGTCTGATGGTTGAGAGAAATAGATCAGACAACAGGAATAGCAGAGGAGGAGGAAAGAACTACAAAGGCAGATCCAAGAGCCGACATGGACGATCCAAGTCACGTCCTAGAGGCAGTAAAAACACCAAGGGGTGCTTCATATGCGGTAAGGAGGGTCATTGGAAGCGTGAGTGCCCTGATAAGAAGCCATTTAAGTCAGCAGACTCAGCTAATATAGCAGCGGAGTCTAAAGAGCCTTTGATAATTACCGTAAGCACGCAGTACACCAAGGATGAATGGGTGATGGATTCTGGCTGCTCATTTCACATCACTCCTGACAAAAGCTTCTTGTTCGACCTGGAAGAATTCAAAGGTGGAAAAGTGTTAATGGCAAATAATACTCACAGCAACATTAAGGGAATTGGAAAAATCAGAATTCATAACTCAGATGGTTCTACGGTTATTCTAACAGGAGTGAGATATATGCCAGGTATGAGCAGGAATTTAATTTCATATGGGATGCTTGAGACATCAGGCTGTCGATATGAAGGCAAGGATCTAGTTGTTAACTTCTACAAGGGGGATAAGAAGGTTATCTCAGGGAAGTATCATCAGGGATTATATTATCTTGAGGGGACAGTTTCTAAAGGAGAGGTTAATGCATCTAAAGCTGATAAAAATATGACTAATGTGTGGCATTCCCGCCTCGGTCATATGAGTGTCAAAAACATGTCTGAACTTGTCAAACAGGGGTTTATCAGTGACAAGGAGATTAAGGCATTGGATTTCTGTGAGCATTGCATAATTGGAAAATCACACAAGCAAAGTTTTCCTAAGGCTAAGCATGTAACTAAAGGGATTCTAGAGTATGTTCACTCTGACCTTTGGGGTTCTCCGTCTACACCAGAAAGTCTTGCTGGACATAAATATTTCGTGACGTTTATTGATGACAACTCTAAGAAAGTCTGGATTTATTTCTTGAAGACTAAGGATGAAGTATTCTCTAAGTTCAGAGAATGGAAAGCTGAGGTTGAAATCAAGACAGAGAAGAAACTGAAATGCCTAAGAACAGACAATGGTTTGGAATTCTGTAACAAGCAGTTCGATAATTACTGCAAGCAGGCTGGGATTAAACGTCAGAGAACTTGCAGCTACACTCCCCAGCAGAATGGAGTGTCAGAGAGGATGAACAGAACCATCATAGACAAGGTTAGGTGTATGTTAGCCGAATCTGGCTTAGATCAAAGCTTTTGGGCAGAAGCTGCATCTACTTCTGTACACCTGATCAACAGAACACCTAACTCCACACTAGATTTTAAGATGCCTGAAGAAGTGTGGACAGGAGGTAAACCTGACTTGGAACATCTTAGGACGTTTGGATGCACTGCTTATGTGCATATAACAGAGGAAAAGACAGGACGAAGAGCGATTAAGGGAGTATTTGTGGGATATCCTAAGGGTACTAAAGGGTATCGAGTTTGGATAGAAGCTGAGGGACAATGCAGAATCAGTAGAAACGTGGTGTTCAATGAGGATGAGCTGCATAAGCACACAGTTGGAAAAGATAAAGAAAGCCAAGAAACACCCAAGGAGACAGAGAAACGAGTTAAGAAGAAGGTCTCATTCAGTGATGATTTGATCAGAGGGCCTTCTCCTTCTGTTGAATCCAAAGACACCTCTGATCAAGGTGGAGAAGAATCATCATCTTCAGAGGATTCAAGTAGCAGCTCAAGCGACTCCAACCAAGATCACAACGAGACTGTAAGTGATTCTGAGGACGAGAGTGAGAGTGATAGCACTGGAACTCTATATACCTATGTTCTAGCACGAGATAGGGAAAGAAGACAGAACATAAGGCCTCCATCTCGGTACGAAGATGGAAACTTTGTTGCTTATGCACTAAACGTGGTTGAAGACTTAGAGGTTGAAGAACCTAAGTCCTACACTGAAGCGATGAGAAGTCCTCAGAGGAAGCGTTGGAAGAATGCAGCTGATGAAGAAATGGAGTCTCATAGAAAGAATAGAACCTGGGATCTGATTGACAGGCCTGCTAAGGCAAAACTAGTTGGGTGCAGGTGGCTGTTCAAGCTCAAACCCGGTATCCCAGGAGTTGAGGATGAGAGATACAAAGGTCGATTGGTTGCTAAAAGGTACTCTCAGACTGAAGGGGTTGACTACAATGAGATTTTCTCACCAGTTGTGAAACACGTCTCTATCAGACTCATGTTAAGCATTGTGGTTAACCTAAACTTGGAACTAGAACAGATGGATGTGAAAACAGCTTTCTTACATGGAAGCCTAGAGGAGAGGATACTAATGGAGCAGCCTGAGGGATTCATTAAGCCAGGGACAGAGAACAAGGTGTGTCTATTGAGAAAGTCCCTGTATAGCTTGAAGCAATCTCCTAGAAGATGGAACCATCGGTTCAACACCTTCATGAAGGATCAGTTGTTTGATCGCTGCAGTAAGGACCTATGTGTCTACATGAGAGATGTTAACACTGATAAAGCCATTTACCTACTACTATATGTCGATGACATGTTAATTGCTTCTGGAAACAAGAGAGTGATAAAGGAGCTTAAGGAAAAGCTAAGTGGGGAATTTGAGATGAAGGACATGGGAAAGGCTTCAAGGATATTAGGCATGGACATCACTCGAGATCGAGTTAAAGGAACCCTAGTTCTATCTCAGAGTAAATATATTGAGAAAGTTCTAAGGACATTTGGAATGCAAGACGCTAAACCTGTGATTACTCCTACTGCATCACATTTCAAGCTGAGAAGCTTAACAGATGATGAGTGGAAGGCAGAAGCGTCACAGATGGAAAGGATTCCCTATGCTAGTGCTGTGGGGAGTCTAATGTATGATATGGTAGGCTCTAGACCTGACCTAGGCTTTGCAGTCGGATACGTCTGTCGTTTTATGAGCAAACCGAGCAGAGAACACTGGAAAGCAGTTCAATGGGTTCTGAGATATTTAAAAGGAGCAGTGGATTCGAATTTGACATTCAAGAAGAACTCTACACTCCTAGTGGAAGGATATTCAGACTCAGACTATGCCACAGACATGGACAGGAGACGCTCAGTTACAGGTTATGCATTCAAGTTCGGTGGCAATACAATTTCATGGAAGTCATGATTACAATCAGTAGTGGCTCTATCTACAACAGAAGCAGAGTACATGGCTATGAATGAAGCAGCTAAAGAAGCTATGTGGCTAAAGGAGATATGCAACGAACTAGGGTTCAAGCAACAGGGGATTAAACTCTACTGTGATTCTCAAAGTGCCTTAGCGCTAGCAAGGAATCCAGTCAATCACGAGAAGACTAAGCACATAGCTACCAAGTTCAATTTTATCAGAGACCTAGTGGAAGCAGGGGATATCAGCCTAAACAAGATCCACACTAATGTTAACCCTGCTGATTTCTTAACGAAGACGGTACCTGGTCAGAAGTTCCAGCTTTGCTGTGAGCTTTTGAATCTGAACTAAGAAGAATGAAAACACTCCAAGTGATTCAAGTTGAAGATCCCATCCTCGCATAACAGATCAGACAGTGTCAGTGAATGCGTTAATAAGGGAGCAAACTCAACAGGGAGTGTCAATAAAGAAGGAGGAATCACCTGGAGGATAATAAGGACTGAGGCAGAGGGCCCAGTTCAGGTGGAGTAACCGTGGGCCACTAGACATTCCCATGTGAAGGGATAATGACTCTGAAAAGATTTCATGCGGCACCAGAATCAAGTATCAGAGTCAGAACAGCTTAAGAAGAGTTATCACCAACATCTCTGAGACATTACACCTACAGCAATCAACAAAACTCACAAGCGTTAGCAATGAACTCGAGAACATTGACTAGCTACAGAGAGCGTTTGAGGAAAGGCTTACCAGCAGGACACAATCGTGTGTTAACAGCTCAAGGAGCTGAATCATTGGTCGGATCAACAAAGAGTTTCAAGACGTAAACTCTTAGAGCTCACTAATGAGCTAAGGAGACTCTTGAACATATCAAAAGGGGAGTTAGATCAACAACCAATAAACATATTATTGAAGGTTCACTGAGAAAGGAGGTCACTTTGTCTACGGGAGAGGTGGAGCGTGATGAGGAAGCTCAAGGAAGAGCTCAGAAACATGTCGGAATCTCAATCGCGTCCAATGACAGGGACACGAGCCATCTGAGATTGTCTACAAAGGAAAAGAAACCCAAGGGTTAGCTAAACCATCTCAAGAATCATTTAATATTCTTAACAGATGATCCTAATCACTCATGAAGAGGAGAGATTAGATGTACCTGAGGATATTAGAAAGGAAAGATGAAGGAGTCACGATGTGGTGATCCGTCATCGGAGGAGTAAATCGCCACTTCGGCGAAGAGACTTCAAGGAAAGGGAAAGGTGGAGTTGATCTGAGGTAGCTGACAGGGATCTCTCACAAAGAAGAAACCAAGACCAAAATTGTTGGTGGAGGTTTGCGGATAAGAGAGAGCAGAGACGGAAGACGAAAGAGGCGACACAAGTGTGGTGGAGCTCATACGATCTGTCTCGGTGGAGCGACGACTGCTCGGCGTAGCAACCGAAGCTCGAGGATCTTTCACGACGAAGCCAAGTCCGTGTCGGCGGAGAAGGATCGCGAGAGAGATGAGAGAGAGAGAGATTTACACTGACTCTTTGCTTTCTCTGAAGAACAAAGAGACAAGAGTTGGGCTTGTCGGCAAGGGAGCAAGAAGGATGGGCCAGATTTGGACTCGGGCCAAACCGGTGGAGATTTGTGAAGGTTTGGGCCGCGACACAAATACAGATGGGCCAGCAACATCATTAGATCTTCCAGCACGAAGCCCACACAGGCCCACTCCAGCTGCAATACCTAGTCACATACGAAACATATATATATCTGATGTTAATATGCTGATCAAGGTTAAGCAGTCAACAGGATACATCTGATTACAGCATACAGGAGTTAAGCAACAAGAGATACAGAAAGTGAGAAGAGACATCAACAAAGATAAATAGCTTAGGCTTAAGACTATTTGATCTAAGGAGGTTGATTGTATTCTCTAGCTAAGTTGTTTTGGATCCTATTGTAATCATACTATCTAGCACACTGATTTGGTGTGTCTAGAGTCTCTTTGATCTAGTGGAGTTTGGGAGCGAAGTTCTCCCACGAGACGTACCGCGCCGAGGGCCGGGAACTCGTTAAATTGATTGTGCAATTTACTTTCAGTTATAACCTAGATCATAAGAGCAACTTGAAACCTAAGTAACCAAATAATCTCTACAGCGCTCAAGTTGTAAGTTACGAAGATCGATGGAAACATCAAGAAGTTTTTGCATTCATGGAGACGATGACAAATGCAAAATGTCTGATCGAGGCTTTGATGAGTGGAGAACAGATTATTGAGGAATTGGTTGATCTATAAGATTCTGATTAAAGAAATATTTGATGCAGTCTTAGATGATCCGATTGCAGAATTGTCATCTCGCCCTTAAGAAGTTCAACATTGGTGTGCACAAGTTGAGAATTTGTCTCCATCCCAGAAAGGTGCAAGTGACATGAAACATAGAATGTGTTAAAAGACGGAATGTGAAACATGAAACACAAAGAACCATTACACGAACTACAACCAAACCAACCCCTAAGCCATGTTCCCTAACTTGTAACCCCTGAACTACAACCTCTATTGTGAACCCTAAATCCCTAACACAACTAAAAACCAGAACATATATTTGTAATAATCGTGTTACAAAAAAAAAATTGTAATAATCAAATATACATGATAGTCAAACTTTATTTTTATCAATAATATTGCAAATTTGAAATACATATCACAAATACATGTTACTTTAACTAGAATCCGAGTCTGAATCTGAGTCAGGGACACGAATCTTCTCACTCGGCTTCTGATACATAATCATTGTTGGGAGGAGCCACATGAAAGACCTCCTAATCAGAATCATCTCCCACAACATATAATTCAATCCTTATTATCTAATTTAGCCCAACAACATCTTTATGTGTATGCATTGAGATGCAGTAAGAGCAACATCAGATGTTTCATTTACTCTTCGGGGAACAACTTTCGTACATGTCCACCAGTCAGTCGCATTTGTTCGGCGTATATGCGAATAAGGAATGAAACATACTTGTTCACAGTTACCAAATAGTATGAAATGATCGCACAACACCTTTAGCTGCTTTTGCTTTCGTTACGACAGTTTATCTCAATGGATTGATGATTGACAGGATACTTTATTGATACATAGTTTTTGGACTACATTAATGAAAACAATAATAAATTAAAATTTCTAACAAGTAACAAGTGTCCAGTATCATGATCGTATATCAAGTTGAGCTGTTGGACAGAAAAGCTAAATTTGTGCCCTGTTTTTTTTTCTGTTTTTCGTTATTCTCTTTTCTTTTCTTTTCTTTTTTTTATAGTTGAGAAACTTTTAGGAGATGGGTTGAACCCCTCTACAAGGCCCGTCAAACAAAGGGGCCTAACTCGGATAGGCGACCCAACTTCGAGAGCGTCTTTAGCAGTCCGACTAAACGGGTTCGAAGGGATCAACACATGAGCGCATCTAGCAGGCCGGCTATAAGGCCCGTTCGAGAAGCCCACTAAAGCTGGAGATGAATTAGGGCGAACAACTAGACGATCATCTATAAAAGGAAAAGGACAGCAGCAAGAGAGGCATCCTGAACTTTACACACATACTGAGCGGCCAGATCTAGGGTTTCCAATCTTAAGCTGACTAATCGCTATTCCCCATCTCCTCACGTAAGACGTGATCAAACGAGGAATCGGGAACCATAGCTTTCCATCATCCCTGAAGTAAGACTCGTATAGACAATGATAGCCGACGGGAGGAGACCAAGGCCTCTGTTCGGGATAGGGAATCACGTAAGTCACGCCAACCCCTCTATTGCACATTAGCAGACCTCTTACGGAGCCGTGAGTAGAACAGGTTCCAAAAACATTCCCCCATCGCTGACCTTCAGCCCAAGGGTCCCGCAAAAGCTTCGGAGAAAGCGCAGGAAGCTCCTCAAACATGCCATCCGAACGATAGGTAGTCGGCCTACACTCTATCTGATCAAATCTAGGGAACCGATGCCTAACCCACAAGGCCTGAGGGCTCATATCCATCGAATCTGAATCCTCGTCGGCCTGATCTGGAACAGCATCCTCACCGCTTTCGTGACCTGACTCGTTGTCCGCCCCCGTAGAATCGCCCGGTTCACCCTCTTTTTCGACGGCCGCATCAACACCCTCTGCGCCGCCACTCTCGCACCCTGACACGTTATCCGATCCATTAGAATCGCCAGATCGCTGCGCACTTTTGGCGGCTAAACCTGCGTCTCAGTGGGTCAAGCTAAAGTCCATTAACGGACTTCCGTTCGCCGTAACATCGTTAGCTGGACTAGCAGGAAGGGAGATCGACTCCCCCTCTCTGTTGCTCGGCGACTGAACACTGGAGACCATCGGTTTCGCAAGTGACGACGATGAACTGTTAACAGGGAACCGACTGTTCCACTTACCGCCGGATTTAGAGAGAGAAGTAAAAGAAAAATAGAGAGAGAAGGGAAGAAGAGAGTACCCGAGATTGCAGAGAAGAATGACGAATGAAAGCGAGATGTGCCTATTTATAGCAAAAACTCCGGCGCGCCCCCCAAAGCATAATAATCACTGCGCCTAAGAGGGCTTAAGCAGGCCCATTAGCAGCTAAAACCCTAGATTTGCTAATCATCTGCAGTTACAACCCAAATCAAACCGGGTTTATCTGATAACCGGGCCGGTTCGAATCGATTCTCAGTTTTTTATTGGAACCGAAAAAGGGAAGGAGAAAACCGGAGAATGGTTAAGTAGTCACCAAAAGCTAGAACAGACTTAACCACCTGTTTCAGATAGACGACTAAAGGCGCAGGCTACGCCGATACGCGATTAGACGCACGACAAGATATGCTCTCGCCGAGAAGCTAAACGAAAAGGTTCGGAGCAAAAGCGCATTTAGCCGCGACAGGCCACACGCACGCCGTGGCCGGCTAAACAGGGCGTTCCCATCGTGGGATGCACAGTTAGCCGCGGGGCGAGATACGCTTTCGCTAACCCGCCGAACGTATACTCTTCAAAAGCGAAAGTTACTCAACCACGCGCGTCGCCGCCTACTAAACGTGGCATTCTTGGATTCACCTGCGAAGCTAGCCGTTCCGGAGCAAAAGCGCATTTAGCCGCCCAAGTATACATACGCGCCTTGACGTGCTAGAAACGGCGTTCCCATTGTTGGATGCACGATTAGCCGCGGGCGCGATACGCTCTCGCTAACCTGCTAAACATGTAGTATTCGGAGGCGAAAGCTTACTCAACTGCGCGGTACACTTGCGCATCTTCAATTATTAAACATGGCATCTCCGGAGTCACCTGCATAGCCAGCTGAACGGCTAAACACGTCCCCACATTCCTGCTAATGCGTGGGGGTCCATGGACAGAAGCATGCTTAGCCGTGTGGCTGCGTACACGCCGCCCAATTCGCTAAACACGCAGCCTCCTTCAGGCGCTCGACTAGGAACTCGCGTCGGAGAGTTCCTGTCTGAACAGAGTTCAGGCAATACGATCGTCTATACGTTAGGCTCCATCATTTGACCAGACCCGACCATAAATTTACTAAGACCCAACGGCTCATAAGTAAACTAGGGGGGACTTATTGTAGGAGATGGGTTGCACCCCTCTACAAGGCCCATCAAACAAAGGGGCCTAACTCGGATAGGCGACCCAACTTCGAGTGTCTTTAGCAGTCCGACTAAACGGCTCGAAGGGATCAACACATGAGCGCATCTAGCAGGCCGGCTATAAGTCCCGTTCGAGAAGCCCACTAAGGCTGGAGATGAATTAGGGCGAACAACTAGACGATCATCTATAAAAGGAATAAGGACAGCAGCAAGAGAGGCATCATGAACTTTACACACATACTGAGCGGCCAGATCTAGGGTTTCCAACCAGTTTAGATCTCACTCTCCGCTTAATATTTCCTTATTCTCTTGTTCAAACCTTGTAATCCATTTAGTAGATCTAATAAAACGTCTTTGTTCGTCCCACATACTTATTTATTGTTCCTGAACCATCCTTGGTATCAACAAAACTATTGGATAAATTTACAAATTTCGAAATATCCATTAAAATTTAAATTTATATTTTTATTGTAATTTTATTGATAACTTCTTTTAAATATTACGAGTGGAGATGTTTTCAGGATTTTCACATCCTACAAAGTAGAACTTAGTATGCACATCCACATTCTTCCAGAAAGGTGTCAAAACATAGAGAAACCTTTTGACATCCTAAAATAAAAAAAAACACAGCTCACATGATTAAGGTAATCTTTATGTGATCATATGTATAAAAAGGCAGTAGTAAAATGCTAATAGTAGCCAAAGGAGCCAAACAATATGAAGAAGACTAACGAGATCAACACCATAGTTAAGAAAGAAAAAAAAAAATCCACGAGAGAAATTATTTTTTTTTAAGTCAACTGAAATGATCCTCCATTAAGCTCCGAGTTCTTAATGGTGACGTAGAGAAGAGAGAAGCAAATAGCAATAAGTCCCGACCAAACATAAACAATTGTCGGAGTTCTCCCTCGTCTTCCCATCAATCCTTTCGCAAACGGATACATATGAACCAAAACCCAAACGGCGAAGAACGTCCCACCGACGAGATTGCTCCACTGTGGATTATCACTGAAAACGGTCCGACAAAACGCGAAAAGAATCGCCACGATGTTCAAGATTATGATCGTTAACGGAAGAATCATCAGAGACGTCCATTTAAACAGATAAAGATCAGCGAACTCGTCGTCCTCGTCATCCCCTGCAGATTTCGAAGTCAACGTGAATGAGATTTCGATCCCAGCGATGACTTTGAGGATACCTTGTAGAACAGCAACAAGATGAGCGCTGGTGCCACCTATTAACCAGAACTGCTCGTTTCTCCACCATTCCTCTAAAGAGATCCCTGACCACTTGACTTCAAGAACAGCTAACCCGCATAGAGACAACGAGATCGTCAGAAGGTAAGCGAGGAACGTTGGCTTAAGGCTATCAACAACGAACTGGCCAGAGAAGAGAGATAACGGAGGGAGGAAGCAGTAGGTTAAGATGAAAATGCTGGTGAACGGGTAGATTCCGACGTTGAGGTAAGAGATTCTCTGGAGGAACTTGAGTTTCCTACCAGCTAAAATAGCATTGTTCCTGGAGAAGAAAATCTCAACTGATCCAGTAGCCCAACGGAGAACCTGGTGGAGCCGATCGGTTAAGTTTATAGGCGCGGTTCCACGGAACGCGTCTGGTTCAGTTACGCAGTAGAAAGATCTCCATCCTTTCTCATGCATTCTGAAACCGGTCACCACGTCTTCGGTAACAGATCCATAGACCCACCCGACGCTGATTCCCCATTCAGTCTTGTCCTCGTACCAGCATGAGATCACGTTAACCGCCTCGCTCACGGCCGCGCCGTCCAGCGGCTCCCGGCCGCAGGTCAAGGAGCCAGGAGGACGTCCACGCGCGCTAGAATGTCCCATGGCTAATGGCTTTCCTTGGAACTCTGCCACTTTTACTGAACTCACTAGCATACTCGAGCTACCAAACTGCTTCCGGATCAGGTTGACATCAAACTGATCATCCTCCTCAACGTCAACGTAGTACGCTGGTTCACAAGGTACGGTTTCAGGAGTTCGTTTCCTTTGCTGTGGGAAACAGCAGCCACAGCATCCAGACGGTTCTGTCTCCACGGGAAGCTCAGGCGGGTCGAAACCGTAAAGCGCGGTTCGTCGGAACAAACATCCTGTCCCGACATACATCGGACCTTGTATCCCATCGAGAGCCCGCAGGTTAATGTCGAAGAAGACAGTGTTTTTGTTCGCATAGCGGTCAGAGGGATCTATGCCTTCGAACCTTTGAGGGAACTGAACATAGCAGACACGGTCGCCATCTTGGTCCATCATGAAACAGATTCCATCTCTAAAGGCGATAGAGTTGTAGACGTAGTGGTCACAGTCTAAGTTCAAAATGAACGGTCCGTTAGACATTATGGCTGAAGCTCGGACCAAAGCGTTCATTGCTCCTGCCTTCTTGTTATGCTCATAACCAGGCCGTTTCTCTCGGCTCACGTACACAAACATCGGTAAGCGAACGTCTACTCCTTCAAAATCCAGCTCACGCCCCTCACCGCCTCTCCCATGAACAGGTTCGTCTCTAGGAGGATCAAGCAACACCTGCCAATTAAAAAATAAATTAAATCTCAAAGTCAAATCACGAACCAAGTTAGAGATTTAGAGCATTTATTTTATTTTATTTACCTGTATAATACTAGCATGGTCGCCTCTCGAATGGTTCTGACCAGGAACCGTCCAAGCACCAGGCCAATGCGTGCCGTCGCTCATCCAAGTAGCTTTAGGAGCTACTATAGCAGGCCTTGGTTCCTTGACTTGGTCCTCTTCAACTTTCACTTTCCAGTTCTTCCATATCTCCAAGGCTTTAATCTCTTCTTTGCTATTAAACGCATCTGATCTTCTTCTAATCGAATGAGACAACGCGTTTACACGAACCTTAAACTCTTCGTAACCACGTTTCACATACCTTCGCTCCCTAACAAAATCCTGCCTCACCTTACCCTTGTAAGGATCTTTCTTGAGACCGAAGTAACTCTCCGGATTCCGCGGCTCGATCGTATGCTTCCTGCAGAAAGGTACCCATGTTTTCGCAAAGCTAGCCGCTTCAGCCATTGCTTCAAACGTAAGAAGCGACCCTCCATCGTCGGAGAGGTAGCAAGAAAGCTTCTCAACAGGATAATCAACCGATAGTATTGAAAGAATCGTGTTGGCTGTAACCAACGGAGGCTCCTTCTCTGCATCAGCAGTTGAAACAAACACATCGATTCCAGGAAGATCTGATTTCCCGGTCGGGTTGTTCGGGCTCGGTGATTCGAATCTCGCCTTCAAGGCTTCGGTATCGGTTGCGTGGTTAACCGGATAAAGCCTAGGGATCTGGTCGATCAACCAAGAGAAAGCAAACCAGATCTCGCAGACCACAGAGAGACCCCATAACCAGAGTGCTTTATCATTTGGGTGTGCGACTCTCCAAGAGAGAAACAGACATAGAGCTACGATTCGGACCAATATTAAAATCCTGAAAAGACAAAACAAAAAAAAACATCGTCAGAAAATCTTAAGAAAACATCCTTTTACAAGAACACGCTTTTTATGTCCTAACCTAAACACATCACATCTTAAGTGTTTGTAACCGACACGACAGTGAAACATCTCATAAAGAGAGAAGGAGATAATATATACCGATACAGAGCGATGATGATCGGAGAAATTTTGACGACACGGGTTAAGGGCTGAGATATCTTGTAGAGCAAGGCATCTTCTTCTTCACTGATTCTCAGTTCGGTTTGATCCAAGTCTTCG
Organism: Hirschfeldia incana; assembly: GCA_026261945.1. Classification (NCBI taxonomy): domain Eukaryota; kingdom Viridiplantae; phylum Streptophyta; class Magnoliopsida; order Brassicales; family Brassicaceae; genus Hirschfeldia; species Hirschfeldia incana. The sequence continues at coordinate 120,243 of JABCMI010000173.1, read as the reverse complement.
TCTTTGTAAGAAGAGCCGGTGTCGATGTCTTGGAGAGCGATATGAAGCGTACCCGGATTGTTATCCGGCGTCGGAGGGACATGGACAGTGTAGTTAGCGAAATAGGAGCCGCTACCGAACTCGCTGCAGATATCTCCGGTGGAATTGGACACGTGGCTGATTCTTGGATTCTTGCTAGAAGTCTCACCGGACATTGTTTAGACTCCAGAATCTGAGTCAAAAAGGTTTTCTCAGATTCAAGAAGAATCAATACTCTGTTTTTTATTTTGTCAAGAAAATTTAATTATATTGAAGATCATTGGGAATTAAATCGAAAATAAACTGTTACCTTATAGGATGAAATCAGAATCAGTGACGAGATTTTGCAAATGCTATTTCTTCTCTAGTTTTTCATTAACCATAAACGCTAAAACGAAACTTGTATTTTTCGAACGAACAAACGAAACTTATCAGAGAAAACTTTATTCGAAAGGTTTATTAATGGAGTGTTGTGTGTACTTAAGGGTTTTTGCGATTGAGGTTTTTTACGATATCTTCTTGAATGGTCAAACAAATGGTGGGAGAGATTTGTTTCCTTATTCGTGTATATTATCATCTTTATTTTTTGGAACTTAGCATTTAAGACATTAATTAAAATGCGTTTAACAGCTGTTAATGCCTTGCAGTAAGAAAGGAAGAGACTGGTCTAAATGGTGAATACTAGTAACTTTTAGAGGATATTTTCAGAATTTATTCATAATTTTTTCCTTACATTTTATTATGACCTTGTCCACAACTAGGACCAAACATTGAAACATGTACTAAACAGATGTTAGGACCAAACATTGAAACTAGCTAGAAAGTAGAAACGGTCAAATGTAACCCGAGAAAATTTATAAACACACCGATATTGATTTCAAATAACAAGTACAATTTTTATATTGTAGAGTATTAAAAGATATTATCTTGTATTAGCAGATACTCAATTTCTAGTACATGAAACTAGAGATGTCAAAGGTTCATGTACTGATCCGTAAACCATGTAGACCAATAGTGACATAGATCTGGGCATATATAAGCTAAACTTGCAGGGACTCCGTCTGCATGGATCAAAAAATTAAATTTGCTTATGGATTAAGCCATTTGAATATGGATTAGTCTGTTTGACATTTATAAAAATAAGAATCTTTCAAGGAAATATAGGGGATATTTTCAGAATTTAATCATAAGTGTTACTAGATCTTAACCCGTCCTACTGGACGGGTCTTTATTTTTATAATATATATAAAATCTTGAAAAACAAAAAGTTAATGGGTAGAATTTTTACTACTTTAGTTTATTGTGGTAAATAATATTAGAGGCTGACTCGCGCATCCACGTGGATATTGGGCCAATTTTTGTTTTTATGATATATATATATAAATATTTCAGAACTTTAAATTGGTTGAACGGAATTATATTGATTATTGTTTATTATTTAAACTTTGTATTTCATAATTGTACCACCAGAAGCAACAACCTTGAAGTGTATAACAAATAGTATACTTTTGTAATTTAATAATTCTTTTACTTAATAATAGTGTTTCACTCTTAAATACACATAATAACTCATGAGGTGAATCACTTATATAGTTATACAATATTTTTTAAGTTATATATCAAGAAGTTTTGGGAAAAGTGTTTAAAATATACGAAAACAGAAAATATAATACAAAATATATATATATATATATTTATATAAATAAATTACATTTTGTTCTTTATTTATTCAAAAATCCCTTCAAAAGAAACTATAAATAATTTTATAATTTTCTTTAACAAATTAATAACAATCATACAAAACCCAAAAATAATGTTAATTGTACTTTGGGCCATAATAATCTATGACTCAATTTAAGCTTATTTTTAATAAACTACTGTCAATATATCCAAACAACATTATATTTTTTATTATTATATATGTTTCCAAACAAAAGCTTAAAGTACTTCTACTTTAATAATATAGATTCTACATTATATTATGACCTTGTCCACAATTAGGTGACTCGGGCAAGAGAAATATTTTAGGACTAAACATAGAAACTGTCAAAGGTAAGAGGAAACTTGTTGGGAATTGGACTTTATACACAATAAAAAATATAATAATTATCTAACTAAAAAAAGTTGACTATGACATTCAATCTAATTTGTGAAATATACGCCAAAATACTCTTGTAAACAACCGGTTAGACTCTTTTCTCTTTTCTTCTTTCTCCTCCTCACAGATCTATGCTCTGTTGCCACTAATATTTCTGTATTATCTTCCTCTCCAATAGTGTGTATCTAGAGAAAAGTACATATTTCGACCCAAACTATTTCGTTCGTGCCAAATACGACATAAACAAATGGACAATGCCAAATACGATCTGAATTCAATTATAATTCAAAAAAAACTAATCTACATTGACTTCAACAAAGTTAGTCAACTGTTAACAAGATAAAACGATGTCGTTTTGATATACGAGTAAAATTTCTATTTTGACCCCAACTATTCCAGTCGTGCCAGATAGGACCCGAACAAATGATCAGTACCAAAACCAACCTCAACTCAAATATATTTTAAGAAAATTACCTAAAACATGTATATATATATATATATATATATATTGACTCTAACATAAGTTAGTCAATCGTTAACACGATAAGATAACGACGTCATATATATAATAAAAAGCTAATAAGATAACGTCGTTTTGCCAAGTAGCTCCAGGGTATTTAGGCACTAAGGTGAGTATTGTCGCATTTGCTAAACTAGGGAGAAAACCAGAGATGAAAAACTGATTTATTGCTGTATTTTTTTCCTTTCCCACATGTAGGCCAAGCAGACTTGAAGAATGCAGAGGTGTAGCCATCCGGACCAGGAGATTTTTTTGGGTTCAGCTTAAGAAGCGTGGTAGAGATCTCTAGTGCATAAGGGAGGGCTGCCAGGGTGCTTCGCTGGAGTTGGTTACACCGGTATGGTTGAATTTGGAGGAACCAGAGGAAAGAGGAAGATAGCTGAGGCAAGACATCTAGTGCAAGTATGTTCGAGAAATGCTCGACTGCAATTTTGCTCATTAGCTCTGGATAGGGTTGTAACAAAATATCGCGGCCGCAACTTTCATGAAGAAGAGAGTGTTCTGATCCCCCAGACGCAGCCAGTTGATGTGAGATTTTTGTTTGAAGAACGCTTCCTCAATGCCTCTTAGAAAGCTTCATTTGTGATGCATAGCCTTCTCAGCCTCAAAGTTTTCTGAGGTAGGATCCTCCATAGCCTGAATCTGCAACACTTTAAGCAAATCATTAGTAATACTCACTCTTTTTTTTTCTGAAAGTCTCTTTCTGTTTAGTGTTTTTATAGCTCTTTTTATTTGTTTGAGTTTATAGGCCAATACATGAAGATCTGAGGCCCTGATTCCACAAAGAATCCACGCATCTCCGATCGCGTCAAGGAACTGGGGAAGGTTGGGTAGGAAGTTTAGGAATTTGAATGGTCTAGTGCCAGTAGAGGGGAGGGGGTAGAAAGGTTAATGAGGCATGGGGTATGATCTGAGAACTCAAAAGGGAGAAATGTTGCAGTACTATCAGGAAAGCTTTCAGACCAAGTTTCATTCACCAAAACCCTGTCAAGTTTCTTTGTGATGGGAGAGGTGGGGCATTTTTTGGTCCAAGTGTGACTACATCCTTGAAATCTCAGATCCATGATCCCCAATTCCATTAGAGTATCCTTGAGTTCAATCATGTCCCATGTCAGATGATCTATTGTGGGGGGAGGGGTGGGGGGAGGGGGTGAGTGTTCAGAAAGTGAATAATCTGGTTGAGATCACCACCAACAGTCCAGTTCTTGGTTTCCAGGAAAAGAGTAGTTTGGACTTCTCTAAAGTCTTCCCAAAGAGTCATTCTTTCCTCCCTCAAATTAGAGGCATATACTGCAGTGAAGTAAAATTATGTGATGCCTGGAACCGAGACACTGCAGGCGAGAGATTGCTTGGATTGCTGTAATATGTTAACATAAGCCGGGAATTTTCACACCAGAATAATTATGCCATCCTCATTGGTATTGTGATTCGTGAAGATGCTCCAGCCTTGGCACACTCGCTGCATAAACGGGCTCAGGTTTGATCTTTAATGCGACTCTCCAAAATAGCTCCAACTATAGGTTGGTTAAGTAAAAGCCAGCTAAAAAAGGTTTATACTTATCCGGGTTATTAAATCTACGGACGTTCCAAAAAAAATGTTTTGTATACATATTTAAAGATTGGGACGAGCCTCCCCTTGGGCAGGAAGAGAACTTGCAGAAGCACAAAAGAAGTAACATGGAGGGTATCAAGCTCAAGGGCCAGAGGGGCAAAAGGGTTGATGATTGAGATAACAGAGAAAGGGTGAGAGGAGTCAGGGTTTAAAGGTACATGTGGAAGGGCAAGATGATCAGATGAAGGAAGGGAGTTGGATATACACAAGGGTTAAAAGAGGTGGAAGAGATAATAGGTGGGGGTTATAACTGGTGGGGGTGGAGGGGTGGGGGGGGGGGGGATATGACGGTCAAAAAAAGCTGCAGGGAGGCCAAAGATGAAGGTGGGAGGGTTTGGGGATGGAAAGTCTTTCATAACAGAATCGATGAGGCGTGAGGAACAGGTTGGGTAGGGAGAGAGGAAGGAAAAACAGGGATGATGGGAGGGAGAAGGTCAATGACCATAAGGGAGGAAGGGATGGGCTAGGAAGGGAACAAGATGGAGAACTGGGAGAGGGATCAGCAGAACTGACCGAAGACCCTGAACCAGCAACAGGAGCAGAGGGATTTTCAGGTAAAGAACCAGAGCTTGGTTCCACTGAGGTAGGGGGCGGTGAAGGATTCTGCAGGTCAGTCAGACTAGCTTTGGAGGCGTTGAGCTTTGATTTAGATCGTACCTCAGTTCATTCTTGAGGTTCTTTTGGTTAATTCCGCATAAGTTTTTATAATTATTATTCTCGATATAATCCATCATATCCTTTCAAAATATTATTCCTCTTATCTATTTCGATGGAACTCAAACTTCCTAATGCCATCAATTAGTGAGACACTTAGGCCACTTTCTGAATCAGATGAATGGGTCAAAGTGTGGACCTACTCTAGTATCTTGTTAAGATTTATGGGTTTTCTGTTCATGGACCTACTTTAATATATCATGCAATTGCCGATGCAAACATCTATCATTTTCGAAGGTAATCTAAGACTATAAACCAATTTTTGAATCTCATAATAAGAATCAACTGACACAATTGTCCTCTCGAAAATACTCTTTAATCAACTATGATACATGAGAAATATAATATTTGTTTTTTTCCCTATAAAATCTGCATAGTATTTAACATATCATATCTCTTTCTTAAAACATAACATTCATCCAGATTATCGATTACCTAGATAAGGTTTGAACAATTGGTTTCAAAGTGGACTGTATGGTTATAGTTTAATTGTAGTCGTGCTTTATATACGTTTTGAGTTTAAAAAATATAAACATATGAAAGGCTTTCATTTTAGTGGGGTTTCATATCAGAAGAATCCCCAAGAAAGTGTTTGATTATGCCTGGGTGTATTTCCCTAATATGATGTTCCGAACTGACACTGACCGAAAAAACAAATATTACCTAAGATCTGAATGACTACCCGACATATCCGATTTATAGTTCATAGACTCATTAAATAAAGATAGATTTTAGTTTGTTCAAAACTAGTTTTGTTTTCTTGTGTGTTTATTCATGTCTACGGGTCTAACTGGTGACCAAGGAATGATGAGGAATAATGCATTTCATAATGTTCCTACAAAATTTTACCATTTATAAGGAACAAATTTTTTTTTTCATTCCTTATCATTTCTTTTACTGCAGAGAAATATAGAACAATATTGTTCCTTACTAAATATGATAAGGAATGCCATTCCTTAAATTTTATTCCTATTCATTCCTTTCCTATTCATTCCTTATGTTTCTGTTATAGTTACCAGTTAGATCCTACATTTATTTAGTTTTAGAGTTCTGATATTTATAGGTCTTATTCTCTTATAACCGATTTGGTATTCGGATAAGTTAGGTAAAAAACATCCATTTTGGGTCTGTTCGGATAAAAACACCTAAACCCGAACCAAAATCGATTTTTCTACGGATACTTCAGATATATCTGGATTCGACAAGTGTTGAAATGAATCTGATCCAATTTTTATAAATACCCATTTGGTACTAAATTTTACATATCCTAAATATCTGAGATCCAAGATACTCGAACCGAATCCAATTCGGTTTTCCGAATGCCCAGACTAGACCTATGTTGAATATTTCAATTTACTACCATCCATACGACAGCGTTTAGAGATGAAACTAAACGCATCGGGACTTGTCCTTCCCGACTCCCGCCACATCAGTATGTCCCTTTCGGCCACCATTTTGGATAAACCCTAATTTCCTCTTCCACTTAAAACTTACTGACGGCAACGATTGAAAACAAAAAAAAAAACATTTTGTCTGATTCTTTTCGTCACGCATACGCAGTGTTAGCTTCAAATTCTTCCACACTGAGTAATTAACTCTCTTTCTTAAATCTGAGGGGAAGCTTTACGACCTGTGTCTGGTCTTCCGTCAGAAAAGAGATGGTTTAGTCTCAACAGATATAATCAGCAGTCTACCAGACCATCTAATCTCTCACATCTTGTCTTTTCTTCACACTAAAGAAGCTGCTTCCACATCAGTTCTCTCTAAACGGTGGCGTTTCTTGTTTGCCTCCGTCACAAATCTTGATTTCCATGACTCCATATCTCTAGAGCCAAGGGATGAGTCTCCAACCATTTTTAGACAATTCGTGGATATAGTATTGAGTCTGCAAGGGAATACTAAAGTCAACAGATTCGCTCTAAGTTGCGTAAACGGTCTTGATCAAGCTAGTGCCACTAGTTGGATAGTCAATGTTTTGGACCGTGGGGTACCAGATCTTGAGCTAAACCTGTGGGACGTGGAATACCCTATGCCCTCCAAGCTCTTTGTGAGCGAGTCACTAGTTAAGCTGACATTACAAGGGGGAGATCCTCTCAGTGTCACCTCTAACCTGGAAGATGTTTCTCTTCCTAACCTCAAGACTCTCTCTCTCTTGATTCCCTTTTCTTCGAAGAGAGTGGCGTTGGGCTTGCAAAGCTTCTTTCGGGCTGTCCAGTGCTTGAGGTATTGGCTCTGTTGAACATCGGGTGGGATTTCTGGAACTCTTGCTCTATCTCTACCCCAACCCTCAAGAGGCTAACCGTTTTCTTTGATGACAAGGACTGGAATCCGGAGAGTGTGTCTTTTGATACTTCGAATCTTGTCTATTTAGCATATGTTGATACTATTGCAAGAAAGTATCCAAAAGTCGATTTTAATTCACTTGTTGAAACATATGTTGGTCTTCGACTGACAAAAGATCAGCGTGCATATGCGAGTTTTCTAGAAGACTATATAATAGAAGGTGACTATGAGAAACTAATGGTGGGACGCCACCAAGTTTCTTATGGGAATATGCAATGTTCAAATACTTTCTTTATCTGCTGAATCACTTGAGGTTTGGACATCATCAATCTTATCCCTTTAAGTTAGTGGGTCACAACTCACAAGCAAATGATGATTTGGTTTTTGTTACGGGTACTTACTTTATGTTGTGAAGCAGCATTGGTGTTCAACAACCTTATTCAACTAACTATTGAGAGTAACTCGGAAACAGGATGGGAGTCATTGCCAGGTCTGCTCAACAACTGTCCAAATCTTGAAACCCTTGTTTTCCAGGTATGAAAAGAAAACACACCATTAAAAAACACTTTTTTTGTATATATGAATTACTTAATAACTTAGAACCTGTCCCTTTCAGTGTCTCGACCACAAGAAGAGTGATGGATGCGGGAACGTGTGCTGCTGTGGAGGCAGAGAGAATGTTCCTTCTTGCCTTTCATCTTCACCGGTGAAAGTGTTAAAGATATATATGCCTAGGCACATAGATGGTGACGGGATGGAGATTGCGCAGATCAAGCATTTTCTGGAGAAAATATCGGGTCTTGAACAGCTAATAGTATACTATACTACATCATATGAGCATGGAGTGTTTGAATTATCCAAGAGGCTTGAGAAGATTCCAAGAATAGCTTCATCAAAGTGCAAGATCCAAGTAATCTCTGAGAACCTTAGTTTGTCATCTACTCTGCCTTCGGAGAAATGGTCTACTCCTCGAGAAGCTAAATATACTTGGTTTCTCAACTCTTTGTGCTAAACTCGAAGGCAATTAAGTGTCCTCTGCTACTATCATTTGAACTGTGCTTAGCATCTGTAAGCTTTTGTTAAGTTTTATGCTGATGTTTTATACTTTTGTTAAATTTGTACTTTCCGCTCCATAAGCCTGTGTTAAATGTTGTTTCTTGGTTGAGTTAGTCGGTTTAATCAACCGGTATGGATAAAACTAATTTGTATATCAAGTTCATACAGCTAAAAGACCTAGCGGAAACAGATTTGTGTGTATTGAAGTTTTTGACGTTGGTATTTTGGTAGCCTCACCCAAATGCAAGATTCAAGTAACCTCTGATTACATCAGGTTATCATAATCCTGTGCAATCAATCTTTTTCATCTACTGGTAGAATCGTCTTCTTTTATATACGTCTTTCCGTTTCAAGATCATCCTATGTTTTATCTTCATTGACGATCTTTATCATTAGAAATGGTAAAAGCCCATTGGTAGAGAAGCCCAGCAACACTTCTGGCCAGAAGCCCAACACATCAAACGCTGCGTTCTGTCTTCAACGGTCTTCAAACTGCATTCAAGACAGAACAAAGATCAGTACGGTAAAGCAACAGAGAAAGGACGAGCCAGCTGACACACGACAGGTTGTCACCACGCCGAACCGCTATGCTCCACTACAAGACGAGGATGACTAGGACCAAAACCCTAAGTTCATTTGACTATAAATAGCTTCCCTATGATGTAAAGAACGAGCAAGAAAGAATTAATAAAACAGAAAGTTCAAAGATTTTACCTTTCTTGTTATTGCGTTCATGGTATCAGAGCCAGGTTCCACCTCCATTGATGGCGTGACTACGAACCAATCAAGACCTCCATTGAAGGCTCTATTGACACAGTTCCACCTCCAACGTTTGAGTCCATAATACCTCGCTTGGTGGCCTTTCACGATAGAATTAAAAGCTACAACAGTGGTCAAGAGGTAACTCCTCATATGGCCTTTGCGACTTCTCGTACTGATCAACAAGGTCACTACTACTCCTCTCGAGGCCGTGGTGGTAGAAGAGGAAGAGGTAGGGGCTCTTACTCTACAAGAGGCAGAGGATTCACCCAGCAAATCTCTTTCACTGGTGACACTCGTCTTATCTGTCAGATCTGCGGTCGAGGGGGCCATCATGCACTGAAGTGTTATCATTGGTTTGACAACAGTTATCAACTTGAAGAGTTTCCTCAGGCTCTCGCTGCGATGCGTATTACTGACGTCTCTGATGATGCCGGCTCTGAATGGTACCCCTACTCAGGAGCAACAGCTCATGTCACCAATTCCACACAGAACCTGCAACAGTTACAACCTTATCATGGTACTGACACGGTGATGGTTGGAGATGGGAGGTACCTACCTATCACACACACGGGTTCCACGGTGATTGGATCTTCCTCAGGTACGATTCCCCTTAATGATGTTATTGTTTGTCCTCAGATTGCCAAATCTTTGCTCTCGGTTTCTAAGGTCACAGAAGATTATCCGTGTTCTGTTAAATTTGACAATGTTGAGGTTTCTGTAAAGGACAAGAACACAAGGAAAGTTCTCACCAGGGGAAGAAAGGATAATGGATTGTACAGACTGGAGAGCAAGCAACAAATAAAGGCCCTCTATTCCTCTAGACAGCGTTCAGCATCAGACGTTGTTTGGCATAGGAGACTTGGGCATCCTCATCAGCAAGTTCTTCAGTATCTGTGGTCAAAACGTCTCATCTCAATAAGCTCAACCACCAAGAAGATGTGTTATTCATGTCAACTTGGCAAAAGCAGTAGTTTACCTTTTATGTCTTCAACTTTTGTTGCAAAGCGGCCTTTGGAGAAGATTCACTGTGATCTCTGGGGGCCTGCTCCAACAGTGTCTGTTCAAGGGTTTAGATTCTATGTAATCTTTGTTGATCACTGGTCACGATTCTGTTGGATTTATCCCATGAAATACAAGTCAGATTTTCTTTCAATCTTTTGCAAGTTTCAAGCGTTAGTAGAGAACCAACTTAAGTGCAGAATTGGTACCTTTCAGTGTGATGGTGGTGGTGAATTTACCAATTCTGCATTCGTCTCTCACTTGCAAAAAGATGGAATACGCCAACAGATCTCGTGTCCTCATACCCCTCAACAGAACGGACTGGCAGAGAGGAAACATCGTCATATAACGGAGCTTGGTTTGTCGATGATGTATGACAGCAAAATGCCTCTGAAGTATTGGGTCGAGGCATTCTTCACAGCCAACTTCTTGATTAATCTTCTCCCTACGAGCAGCCTGCAAGATCATCAAACACCATATCAGAAGCTGTTTGATAAACTAGTAAACTACAGCTTTCTCCGTACGTTTGGGTGTGCTTGCTATCCAACCCTACGTGCTTACGCTACAAACAAGTTTGATCCTCGTTCTCTAAAGTGTGTCTTCCTAGGGTACAATGATAAATACAAATGATACAGATGTTTGTACCCAACTACTGGACGAGTATACATCACAAGACATGTTATATTCGATGAAACAGATTTTCCGTTCATGGACACATACAAGCAAAGTCACCCATCTGTTCTAACTCCATTGCTAAAAGCGTGGCAAATGAGTTTCTTACCTCCTGAGCAGTCAACTCCAGCTGAGAAGCCTTCCTCACAGCAAGATGAGCAAGTTCTTCATCAGGTTGCTGCTCCTCTGTTTACGGCAAGTGATTTTCCACCTCTTCAGTCTGTGTCAGTTGCTTCTGGATCATCACACCAAGCTCGAGTTGCTTCTTCTGGTCATTCATCAAATGATAATCACTCTCCGATGCCATCTACAGAGCAAACAGCTCCAGTTCCAGCCTCTGATCATGTACCATTACGACAACATCAAATGGTTACACGATCTCAGGTGGGAACAGTCAAACCTAATCCTAGATACGCATTGATGACTAAGAAAGTTGCAATTCCAGAGCCTAGAACTATAGCTCAAGTACTCAGACATGAAGGATGGACAAATGCAATGGGTGATGAGTATGAGTCATGTAAGGAGACAAATACATTCACCTTGGTTCCAAGAACTGATGATATGCATGTCTTGGTCAACAGATGGATACATCGAGTAAAACTGAATGCCGACGGATCGTTCAAGAAGCTTCGGTCACGTCTGGTTGCCAAGGGAAATGAACAGGAGGAAGGAATTGACTATCTTGAAACCTACAGTCCAGTGGTCAGAATGGCATCAGTAAGAACTATTCTACACATGGCTACGGTTTTAAATTGGGAAATTCGACAAATGGACGTAAAGAATGCGTTCTTACATGGGGATCTTCAAGAAACGGTGTACATGAAACAGCCAGCAGGTTTCGTTGATCAAGAAAAGCCAAAGCATGTGTGGAAGCTGAACAAAGCTATATACGGGCTTAAACAAGCTCCCCGCGCCTGGTTTGATAAGTTTAGCAACTTCTTGATCGAGTTTGGGTTCTGCTGTTCCAAGTCAGACCCCTCTCTGTTTGTCTACAAAACAGAAAAGGATATTATCATCTTGATGCTCTACATAGATGACATGATAATCACAGGAAACAGCTCAGACAGTCTTGAAAAGCTTCTAAAACAGCTAAACAGTGAGTTCAGAATGACAGATATGGGAAAACTACACTACTTTCTCGGGATACAAGTTCAAAGTCACGACAATGGGTTGTTCTTGTGTCAACAAAAATATGCAGAAGACTTACTGGCTATTGCTTCCATGAAAGACTGCTCTCCAATGCCTACTCCTCTTCCTCAGCAACTCAACAGGGTAGAAGATAAGTCTGGGCCGTTCTCTAATCCGACTTACTTCAGGAGCCTTGCTGGGAAGCTTCAGTACCTAACACTGACCAGGCCTGACATTCAATTTGCTGTCAATTATGTCTGTCAGAAGATGCATTCTCCTACAGTTCATGATTTCCACCTGTTACAGAGAATCATACGATACGTCAAAGGAACGATGACTATGGGTATTTCATTGCGAAAAGACACTGATTTCACATTGATTGCCTATAGTGACAGTGACTAGGCAGGATGTAATACTACAAGGAGATCTACGGGTGGATTCAGTACTTTTCTAGGCAAGAATTTGATTTCATGGTCATCGAAGAAACAACCAACAGTTTCGAGAAGTTCAACAGAGGCTGAATATAGATCACTATCAGAAACGGCATCTGAGATTACCTGGTTGTTTTCGATCTTCAAGGAACTCGGGCTTCTTCTCCTCACTACACCGCTGTTGCTTTGTGATAATCTCTCCGCGGTGCTTCTCTCCGCAAATCCTTCATTTCACTCCAGGACTAAACATTTCGCTCTTGATTATCACTATGTAAGGGAGCGTGTTGCACTGGGAGCACTTGAGGTGAAGCATATCTCGAATCAACATCAAATCGCATATATCTTCACCAAATCTCTCTCACATGCTGCCTTCAAGAGTCTACGGAGCAAACTGGGTGTCGATGACATCGATACACCAAGTTTGAGGGGGCCTATCATTAGAAATGGTAAAAGCCCATTGGTAGAGAAGTCCAGCAACACTTCTGGCCAGAAGCCCAACACATCAAACGCTGCGTTCTGTCTTCAACGGTCTTCAAACTGCATTCAAGACAGAACAAAGATCAGTACGGTAAAGCAACAGAGAAAGGACGAGCCAGCTGACACACGACAGGTTGTCACCACGCCGAACCGCTATGCTCCACTACAAGACGAGGATGACTAGGACCAAAACCCTAAGTTCATTTGACTATAAATAGCTTCCTTATGATGTAAAGAATGAGCAAGAAAGAATTAATAAAACAGAAAGTTCAAAGCTTTTACCTTTCTTGTTCTTGCGTTCAATCTTTTGGGCAAATGCCCTAAACTGCAATAATGTCTTGTGTGTCTTTAAAGACTCTTGTTCAGTGCTTCTTTTTACATTAATCCCTTTCAGTTAAATGACTGGTGTTGTTATTCTCTTTTGCTGTCTGTTGGATGTTACCCAACTTGTTCAAGAAGGCACTGCTATCTTCAATGACGGACAAATACAGACAACCATGTTTGCTTACTCTAATTGTTGTTGGTTCAATCCACCGGTTTGTATCTAAAGTCGATACAGCTACAGAAATGAGAAATGGTTTCATCTTTAGAGCTGGAAAACCACTAGAGCCACCGTTCATTTAGTTTTATTTTTGCTGCAGAAAGGACTAAGGTCAGATGGTGCCAAAGAGGTTCTCTCTTCAAAAACTAAAGTGTTCCCATGAATCATCAACAACAATCTTTGAACAAAATCTATACAAAAAAAATATCAAAATACCAATATTAACCGTCACTCTAAGCCACCGTATTCCCTCCTCTCGTCTCCCCCTCCTTCCTCCTCCCTCCGCCACAACAGCACAACCAGCCGAAACAACCAGCACAGCAACAACACTCGGATTCAGGGCATTTTAGACATTTCCAACAAGAGCATTTCGGACATCTAGGCTTCCCAAAGCAGCTGCAGCATTTTAACTTGGGAACGCAACAACAACTACTAACACAGCTAGGTTTCTTACAGCAAGTGAAACACCCCTTCAACGACGGACACGAGCACTTGCAACAGCTCGGTTTCTTACAGCAAGAGAAACATCCCTTGAAGGACGGACATGACCACTTGCAACTACAATCGCAACGACAGTCGCAACTACAATCGCAATCAGGTTTTGGACACCGAGGGCATTTCGGACTACACAGTCCAAAACTACAACATCCTTTAGATTCATCTCTCTTACGGATGTCTTGCCAAATTTTCTTGAGACGAGATTTAGTGGTTGTATTCTCCATGTCTTGTATAAACCGATAGAGATGTCTGATGTATTCCGGATAAATCTCGAGGTTGCAATGTCCACCACCTTTTATCCAAAGCGGTTCATACGGTTCCTTTGCCATCTTCCAAAGTCTGTTTCCGTGTAGCCAGTTAACCACATCATCCTCTGTTCCCTGCGTAACCATAGATAAGTAAAGTTTCATTACATAGGCTGAGGATATATAAACAAGAGACTGAGTTTATACTTACGTGTATCACAAGAACCGGGCATTTCACCTTCTTGATCTTGTTAATGTTCTGCAATTAACCAAACACTAATCATTATTATAACCCTCAAACCCGGTTTGCGTCCAGTGCCACTTCCTAATCGAGAATACAATGCGCATAAACCAGCAAAAATCAAAAGCTTTACCGAATAAATGTCACAACAAAACTTGAACTTGACGTGACAGAGAACACGAAGACCAGAGAGAATGCCACTATGAAGGACCACACCTCTAAGCCGAGGAAGCTTAGAGGCAAGGTGCAGCGTCGGTCCACTGCCAACGGACTGACCATACAAGATCAAATCTTCTTGCCCAACCCCGTACTCGGTCTGCAAACACTCGTAAACCGCCTCAATGTCCGCATATGTATTGTACTCACTCGGCTGCAAACTCACAGATTATAAACCACAATTAGTCAAAAATGTAGGACTCTCAAACGGATCGGATCAATCTATCCATGAAAGATAAGAGACTTTCCTAGGCTATAGGAGCTCGATGCAGAACATCCCAACAACCTAAGAAGCTAACTAAATCACATTTTATACGAGAATAAATAATGTTCTCGAAATTAAATCTAACTAATAAGTGTAATGAAGTAGACGCTACACACCTTACCGGTAGAAGCTCCATATCCTGAATAATCATACCTGCATATAATAAAAATCAAAATTCTAAGTAACGAAACAACAAATGAACCGTCACAAATTGACCCTTATTTATCACTCGAATGTAGTATTTACCTACCAATCTTCGGTTTTAAAGCAAACATTACAAGAGAGTAAATACAAATTGATGGTGGTAGATGAAAAACTTTGGATTTGAATTTAAGGGTAAACAAAATGTCATATTCGCGAATCTAAAAATGTCAACAAACCAAGGGAAATCTTTTTTTTACTAAAATTGTGGAGAATCAGAAAAAAAAAAAAAAAGATAACAGGAAAATTTGTCGGAAACATCACCAAATCTGAGCTTTTGGGACAACGACAAGAACTCATTCCCCAAAAGTTCTCAAAACTATAAAGACAACAAAAAAAAACTTATTCAAGGTTCAAGGAGTTAGAAAAGGCGAAGCTTTAATTTTCTTTTATAAAAAGAGATATCTAACAAATATACAAATGATAGAAAAAACAATGAAAATTTAAGAAACAAGTACGCTTAGTTTAATTCTAGTCATTTATGAAACTGTCTACGTACAGAGAAGTCCTTAGCATTAAAAATAGGATATTTAGGTGTTGACAAAAAAAAAAGAGATATTTAGGTGAACTGAAACGACAGCGTATATGGATGAACAACTGAGAAAGAGAGAGAGAGAGAGACCCCATGAGATTGACTCGGAGATTGACTTTGAGTTGAACAAAGAGATCGAAGAGTTGTCCTAAATCTGCCGCATTTCCATGTGAATACAGAAGCGTGAGTCTCGCGTTAGGGTTTCTCAGGTAAAAAGCTGTGACTTTGTTTCCACGTCTCGTCTTCACCACTCTGACGTCGAGTGATGAGTCTCCGGTGGCTGGGAAAGTTGAGGAAGTGGAGGAGGAGACGGCTGAGAGTTTTCCGCCGGGTGATTTCGTGAGGTGGTAGGTGGGAGGAGAGGGAGGGAAAAAGGCGAACTTGGCGGCGAGGTGAGAAAACATGCACCCCATTTAATCACGGCGGAGACACCAGAGGGAGAGAGTGCATCAGTCAGCCGTCAAGTGAGAGAAGCACATAAGGAGAGAGAGAGAGAGAGAGAGAGAGAGAGAGAGAGAGAGAGAGAGAGAGAGAGAGAGAGAGAGGGAACACAGAGATTGCAGAGGAAAAAAAACAGACTGATGGAATTTTTTTTAAAAAAAAAGAGAGTAAAGAACGGACAATGTTTTTGAAAAAAATACAGGTGGACGATAGAGAGAGAAATTAAGCAGAAGAAGGAGAGAGAAAGAGAGGAAGGCTCTGAGCTATGAGAGAGAGCAGAGGAGGAAGAAATATAAAGAGATGTGTGTGTGTGTGTGTGTGTAAGCGTGTGAGAGTGAACGTGCGTTTCCTAGGTAATTGGTTAGTGCTCTGTCTCGCTGTTTCTTCTTCATTTTTTTGTACTATTTGTTTTTCTGTTTATTAAAAACATTTCTCTGTGTTAGGCTTGTTATTAATATGAAAATATTACAAAAAACTCTATTAATATTAGTATATGCTTTTAGTTTACATTGTTAGTTGTAAATTATATGGAGCAAAACGTGGAAGAAAATATACTTCATTTCATTGCTTTGTTGCCTTCCTCCTGCACTCTTTTTTTTATGTCAGCATTTTTCCTTTTTTCCCGGTAATTTAAATTTCACTCTTTGAAGTTTTAACTTCTTTGCCTTTCAAAAAAAACTAAAAACAAGTTCACAACTTTTTTTATGTAATTTTTTTCATTATTTTTGTAAACATGTAAAAAAATTAAAAAAAATTCTCATCAAAAGTTTAGTTTTGTCTAAGTAATTATGCTATTTTTAACAAAACAAATTCAAGATAAATGGTAATAACGCCATAAACCATCGTTACTAATACAAGCAATGTATAAACTGTATTTGCGTAAATATTCAGTTATTTCTTCTGTTTTTTTTTTATGTTTTACCATTAGAAATTGTTGAATTAGTGATTAAATTTAAAAAATGCATGTATGGACATCTCCTACTACGACCCTAGATTTGTTGTTAAAATTATACCAAATTAGTAATTTGCTATTAATTTTAAAATTTTATCTTCAATCATAGCAGTGAATTCGACACAAAACATATTATATACTATTAATATTAAATTTTAACATTTTAATACATTAATTATTTTACATGACCAATTATATTTTATGATTTTTAGATTTTATGTTATACGTTAATTTGTGTTTTTATTTTGTTACAACTTCTTGTAGTTGATGATATTTATTTAGCTATATTATTAGTTAAACAAATAAGTAAAATAATATTTTTAATATTTAGTAACGTGAAAAAAATAATATGATATATTTCTTTTTATCATCCTTACATACAGAGGTGGATGCTCTCATATGGGCAGTGAAATGTATAGGGAACTTAAAATAATATAATGTTACTTTTGCAATAGATTGTTCACAATTGGTGAAGATGGTTTCATAACTAGAAGAATGGCCGGCTTTTGCAAGCTACTTAGATGACATCAGAAGTTTCAAGAGAAGTATTCACAGCTCAGAGATATCAAGAATACAAAACAAAAAGGTGGATAGCTTAGCACGTGGTGTGAGGCAACAGACGTCGTTTACTGTCCATATAGATACAGAACCACCAGTTTGGTTTACAGAGTCCACATGAGTCTGTAATTTTATCGACAAAAAAAATATATATATTTCTTTTTATCTATTAATAAATTATCAATAATACTTATCAAATATAATTAAATTAATAAATTAAATAAATTATTTTAATATTTGGTAAAAGGCGGATAGCTTAGCATGTGGTGTGAGGCAACAGACGTCGTTTACTGTCCATGTAGATATAAAGCAACCAATTTGGTTTACAGATTCCACAAGAGTCTGTAATCTTGTCGACAAAAAAAAAGAAATTAATATTTGGTTTAATACTATTCACAAAACGTTTTTTTCTAAAATATATTATTTTCGTATTTTATTAGAAATTTCGGTGAATTACATAATTTTATTGTTTTCGATTCTCATTTGATAAAATATCTTTACTGAAGTTTTTCTTGATCAAATATCTTTTAGGAGGTTAAAGGGTGTTACTAAAATAAAAGTTATAAGTATTTGTGAATTATGAAAACAATAAAGAAACTGACCTTCTTTCATGTCTAAGGTATACCTGACAGCTTTATGTTTCCATACTGAGACAGTGGACTGTTCATGTCATGCTACTATCACAGATTCGAATAGCTTTGTGGTAAAATTGCTCTCCACAACGAAAGCGCGATTAGATAAAGAGTAGATAAATATAATATTAAACGAAATAAGCAAATAAACAAAATGCCGAGTGTCTTTTGGCACAGCTCCAACCAATAACACCAACTCCAGAATTGCAACACAAAATGCCGAGAGAGGTAGTCTCTAGTTGTAACTAGGCCTAGGCTTCCGGGTCTTCGGATCGGGTTCGGGTTGGATCCCATCGGGTCTGGGTCCTTCGGGTCTTGGAAGTTTAGATCCATATAAGTACTTATAATTTTTCGAGTCGGTTCCGGGTCGGGTCTTGTCGGGTCCGGGTCGGTTCGGATTTATAATTTTAAAACCTGTAAAATATCCTTAATTTTTCGGTTTTAGGTCGGGTCTTGTCGGGTTTCGTCGAGTTCGGGTATTTAGACTCTAAAAAATACATGACATATTCAAACTCATTCAAATTAATCAATATTTGTCATATATATCTAAATATTTACAAAATAACTTAAACTAAACTATTAATAATTAACATAATATATTTTTAAACTCTAAATTTTATATTTAAAAACTTCATATTACTTAAAATGTTACAAAATAATAATAAATATTGTTAACCAAAAATATTTCAATTAAACAAAAATAATATATATATATATATACAAAACAGAACACAACAAAATTATAGTTTTGAATATACATGTTTTTAAGTCGGATACACATCGGTTCTTATCGGGTCAGGTCTATTCGGATCGGTTCTTTTCAGGTCTGGGTCTGTTCGTATCGGTTCTCTTCGGATCCGAGTCTATTCGGGTTTAAAAAAAATTAGACTCAAAAAGTACTTGTAAACTTTTGGGTAGAGTCCGGATCGAATATTTTTGGACCGGTTCTGGGTCGGATCTTCGGATCCTGGTTAAAATGCTCAGGCCTAGTTGTAACACTAAATTTTATGCCAAAAACAGTATTATATATTTTAAATATTGATTAACATTAAAACGTTGAATGTAATGTAATTTTCACACTAAATCTTCATGCATGATTGGAGTTACTTGATGTGGTTTGGTGCTACCTATTTTAAATATAGGTGCTACATTTTATGCTTGTAGAATTATCAACGATTGGTCTGTCTTATGAAACGATGTTGACGAAAGGCTAAAAAACATCTTAGCTTTTTTTTGTAACATCTTAGCTAGAAAAGATAAATAGTAGTAGTAATGCGTTTAAGATAATTTAAACAATAAACAAAACAGAACATATGTAACCACCACAAGCTTATCAGATTTCAATTCTTAGTGTTGAGGAAACAACTCGACGGACGAGCGTGGGTTAAACGAGAGGGACGCCGCGCGTGGATCATAAAAGAAGAAACAAGTTTTCGATTCGGAGTGTTGAGATGTTGTTTGACTTTGGGGCAAAGATCTCTATGACTCGGGTCTTGTAGGTTAGGTTCCACCACCACAAGCCTATCAGTTTTCTTTTTTCTGGTCAATCTTATCAGTTTGCTTACTATTTTAGATTTTGTAAAAATCTGCTCCTCTTTCCTGGTCATCTCCTTGTTTTCATGCAGAGAATATAGAGATATATTCCAAATATTATTATTTATCAATAGAATAATTATTTTTATTGTTTTAGGGTTTATAATGATTTAATAAGACATAAAATTTTGATACGAGCTTAATAGCATAAGAAAAAGTATTTCTAAACCCTAAAGAGGTTCTTATGAACCACTGAGAAGAATATTCTCAACCCTAAAAGCTTTTAATTAAGCAATGTGAAGAGTATTCACAAATCCTAGAAGCTTCCGCTACATCAGTTGGTATCAGAGTCGGATTCTTTTGATTTTTCAATTGAAGACGATTCTGGATGTCATTGTGAGTATTAGCATCTATTCTATCAGAGCTGCGTTCGTTAACTTCGCTTGATCAAGATTCGAGGACGAATCTTCTCCAACCCGGAAAGAATGATGCAGAGAATATTTGGATATATTCCAAATATTATTATTTATCAATAGAATAATTACTTTTATTGTTTTACGGTTTATAATGATTTAATAAGAAAGAGATTTTTGATACGAGCTTAATAGCACGGGAAAGAGTATTTCCAAACACTAAAGAGGTTCTTATAAACCACTGAGAAGAGTATTCTCAACCCTAAGAGCTTTTAATTAAGCACTGTGAAGAGTATTCACAAATCCTAAAAACTTCCGCTACATCATTTTCCCACTCCTGCTCTACCAATTGTTGTACTCTGATTCAACTAAGGTGATAATTGTTTGCATAACTTTTAGTTTTTGGTTTTAGATTTTTGAGATTTTAAATTTTTTATTAACATGGAGATATCTGAGATCTATGAAAAAGTACAGACTAACCCACAAAAAAAACATGCAGCCCACATATAGATTCTATCTTCGGACATTTAGATAGATCCTAAAGTATACACTTATATACATGTTAAGTGATTAAGATAACTATGATTTAATTTTGCACAATAGGTGTGTCGAACCTGTAACGTATCAGTGTCTCAGCTCCGGTTCCGACTCCTTAACGCCCGACCACAATCATTAGGTCATAGATTTTGGTTTTTAGATTTTGGATTTTAGTTTTGCAGTAGATTTTAGTTTTTCAAAAAAATTGAATGGTAAATTTTAGTTTTTAATATTTTGTTTTAAAACTAATAAAAAAAAATAATATTAGTAATAAAAATAATTAATATCCTGAAATTAATAAAAATACTGAATATGCATAAACTTCTTATTAGAAATGTTGCCTTGCCCTAGTGTTTTGGAGTTGCAGACACAAATGAAACGTAAAATACGAAACGAAAGTAAGAAGAAAACTTAAAGGGAGAGGAAATGTATTTTTGCTCTCATATATTGTGAGACGAATATATCTTATTGTGATTTTTTTTTTGACGTGATTTGTTTTTTTTGTTGTCAAACATGTTTGTAACATTGAACTATTTATTATCATCGCTAATTATTTTTGTAACTTCTTTTTATTAAAAAACACTTTTTCATCTTCATCCCTTTCTTTTGGACAACTTGTCTCCAACTCCTATGTGTCTCACTATTTTGTCTATACAATATTTATACCTGATTTCATCAGAAAAAAATGTATTTGGTAAATCACAAAGGATTCATAACCACCTTGTTAAATTAAATAAATATATTTGACTATAAATCACAATCGATAATTTCACCAGGATAATAATACAAACAAAAGATCTATAAAGTGAATATTTTCTCAAAAAAAAAAAGATAAGGAATTATGGACTAAAATTGGAAAGATTTTTTTCTTAAATTATACATGAATATTCTGACCTTATAGAATTAGTACAAATTAGTCATGTATTACTACGTGTCTCAATCTTTTGTGCCTGATAATATTAAAATGTTAATTTATGCATGGTCTGGATTCGAACCCTAATGATTTCACCATATTAGATTTTTACCCTTAAATTAATTACCACCAGATCATAAGTCCTGATTAGAGACTTTATTTTCACGATTGATAAACGTCAACCACAATATCTACACTTTCCGTAGAAAATATTTACCAACAAAATGGGGGTCGACGAAACCAGTGCCATCGATGAGATCATTGTCAAGCGTAGAGACATCAACCAAGATTCCTGTGCCATCGATGCAGTCTTCGTCATTTTTTTTCGGTTCAAACAATAAACTTTCTACCACTAAAAAGCATTTTCCCCGAAACACTAGATTGAAAACTTCTACTGCCCCCTCCTCACCAAAAAAACCCTTTAAGTCCTTATGTGTTTGCTGAAAAAAAAATTAAAGCGAACAAGGTCTGGTCCTTCTTTTGACTCTCCTCCCCACCAAAATGCTAGTACTACCATTCTTCCTAAAGGATTACATGGTCCCCCCCCCCCGTCCTATATACACTCATTCTTTTATTCCACTAAATAATTCCTTTTCAGCTTTTTCTACTTCTGACTCACCAGGGCTCTCCTCTTCAGGGGACTCTTCCTCCCTTTTTTGATGAGTATAAAACTTTTTTTTTTGAAATGTCTGAGGACTTAATGAACCGGACAAGCATCAACCTTTTTGTCAATGGCTAAACTATAATAGTCCCATTGTTGGTGCTGTTTTGGAAACACACATAAAGGAAGTCAATCTGACTCCTTTAATGTCAAAGCTTTGTAATGGTTGGAACTACTTCTCCAATCACCTCTCTGATGACGATGACATGATCATCCTCATCTAGAGAAATCCCGCTGTTGTTCGTGTAATCTGTCAAACCATGCAGTTTATTACTTGTGAGGTCTTGATCCCGCTATGCCCTCTGTTCTACTACATTGTCATATATGCTTCAAACGATGCTCCAGAAAGAAATGATCTATGGGTTGATCTCATTAACCTGCAACAGACCCTATCACTGGATACTCACCCTTGGTTGTTGGGTAGCGACTTCAATAAAATCAATGATCACAACGAGCACTCTCTGGGAAATGTTGACACTAATGATTCTTTGATGACTCAATTCAGAGACTGTCTTCTCCAACTGGGAGTATTTGACCTCCGGTACTAGGGTCCAACTTTTACTTGGATGAACTCTCAGCATGTCTTTCCTATAGCCAAAAAACTTTACCGTCTTCTTGTCAACAACCTTGCCATCTCGGCAATGCCCCATGTCACTGCTACCTTCCTCCCACCCTTGATAACATAACACTGCCCTTGCTTAATAGACCTCAACCAACCCTTGCCTAAAGCCGGCACAAACCATTCCGCTTCCTAAACTACTTAACCAAACATCCGAACTTCATTTCAGTAGTATCCGAGGCATGGTTTCAGGCCGGAAGCACTTGTCTAACCTTGACGAACTTGTGTTGGAAGCTAAAATGATCGAAAAGTGCTACGAGAGAATTAAACAGAAATAACTACTCAAAAATCCAAGAGAGAGTTTTGGAAGCTAACCGTTTGTTGCAACTTGCGCAGGTGGAAGCACTTCAAATCCTGACTCCGTACAACTTCCAGCAAGAGAGAGACCTGCACCAAAAATGGATGTTATTGAGAGATATGGAGGTATATTACTTCAAAAAAAAATCTAGGATAAATTGGTTAAAAGAAGGGGACCTGAACACCTCCTACTTTTTTTGAATTTGTCAAACTAGAGCAAGCTATAATGCTATTCGCTCATTCCTCACTGCTACCGGAATTGTTCTAACAGATCCAATTTAAATGAGCTACCATGCTATTGAGTATTTCAACTCTATCATGAGGCCTAACCATATCAGAGTGACAATGTTCTCTACACTTCCTTGGTTCGAGTCACTGCTTCAGTTCAAAATATCCATGGATGAGCAACGATCTATGGTATCTCTGCTTATGACTGAGGAAATAAGAAAAATATTCTTCAAACTAAATCCCAACAAAGCATCAGGTCCGAACGGCTTAACGTCGGGGTTCTTCAGGGATTTTTTGGAAATCATTGGTGTGGAGGTAGCAAACGCCATCAGTCAGTTATTCACTTCTGGTTTCCTTCCAGCAGCAGCCAACTCCACTATCCTCTCTCTTGTTCCGAAGCGGCAGGGAGCATCATGTGTCACTGACTACCGTCTTATCTCTTGTTTTAACACTGTCTACAAAGTCATTTCTCGCCTCTTTGTAAGATGCCTCAAACCAATGCTTCAGGATCTAATAGTCCCCAACCAAACAACCTTTGTCAAAGGAAGACTATTAATCGAGAATACAATACTGGCAGAAGAGCTAGTTAATGGTTATCATAAGAAAACTTCAAACAAGAGGATCACAATTAAAGTTGACATAACAAAAGCTTTCGACACTTTATCTTGGGATTTTCTCTTCGGCTGTCTTGAAAGCATAGACGTCCCTCCTCTCTTCATCTGTTGGCTTCGAGCGTGTGTCTGTACTCCATCTTACATGGTGGGCTATAACGGAACTGTCAATGGTTACTTCAGGGGAACACGGGGACTTAGGCAAGGAGATCCCCTCTCCCCTTACTTGTTTGTAATAGCTATGAACTGCCTCTTAAAGCTCATCACGACAGCTTCTACGACTGGGAGAATTGGGTTTCATCCAAGAGCAGTCTCGACGAGACTAACACATTTGAGCTTTGCAGATGACCTGTTAATTTTTATTGATGGATCACTGTCTTCTGTCCAGAATTGTGTTGCAAGTGTTGCATGACTTCGTGCAATGGTCAGGACTGGCCGTAAGTGTTCAAAGATCAAGCTTCTTCAGTTCAGTCTTCTCGGTAGCTGAGATAAATGAAATCCAAGCATCTACTGGCATGCCTCATGGAACCTTGCATGTCAGATACTTAGGAGTGCCTCTATGTACTAAGAAGTTGACCCTTCAGAACTGCGAGTGACTCATTCAGCAGGTTAAGGCAAAGTTCAATTCTTGGTCAATCAAAACTCTATCATTTGCTGGCAGGATGCTATTGATAAAAACGGTGATTGCTGGTATCAAAAACTTTTGGTGCTCATCGTTTGTGCTACCAAAAGCGTGTGTTGATCGGATTAAATCATTGTGTGGTATGTTCCTTTGGAAAGGGAGCATAGAGTCCCCCCCCCACCCCGTCTGCTAGAGTAGCATGGTCTACAGTGACTAAATCAAAGCAAGAAGGAGGCCTTAGAGTAATCGACCTAGGAACTTGGAACAAAGAAACTTGCCTAAAACTAATATGGCTCCTATTCTTCAAAGCTGGTTCGGTTTCGGTAGCTTGGTATCGGGAGGAAGTAATTAAAGGCAACATTACCAACTTCTGGACAGCAAAGCCTAATCAAGCAAACTCATGGCTAGCTGATAAACTCCTAAAGCTAAGGCCCTTAATATTTCCATGGATCAAAATGAGAATTGGGAATGGTCTTACTTGCAGGTTTTGGTATGATAATTAGACGCCGTTTGGTAGTTTGGAGGATTACTATAGAGCAGAGGGCATCTTAAGATTTGGCATCCCGAAACGAGCTGTCTTAGCGGATCTCTCAAGGAATGGCCACTGGTGTATTCCACAGCTGAGAACAGAGCATCAACTGCAAGTGATCACCTACATCAGAACAATCGAGTTACATAAAAAGGAAAACTTCTATGAATAGGAACTCAACGGAAGGACAAGCACAACTTACTCAACAGATGATGTCTATCACTGTCTGAGAGGGGCGTCTCCACAGGTCTCTTGGGCATCTGTTGTATCGTTTCTTGGTAATATCTCCTGCCAGGCTTTTCTAACTTGGCTCTTCGTCTTGGATCGCTGCTCATCTCGCGATCGAATTGCTAGCTGGGGACTTCAGGTCAGTCCAAACTGTCTGCTACACAATACGGGAATCGAATCAAGGAGTCACCTCTTCTTTGAATGTGAATTCACCTTCTCGGTTTGGTCGGAAATTGCATCTCAGTGTCGGTTCATCCCACAGCAGAATTGGAATCAAACTTTACTTGCGTTGGAATCACTGCGGGGTCCTAAGCTGGTCAAGAGGTTAACTCTATTAGCTTGGCAGGCGATGATATATGTGGCTTGGACGTAAAGGAATGTGCGCTTGCACCGTAATTTGTTATGTTCTGCAAATATGATCACGAGGGGAATTGAGAGGCAAATCACCAATAAGATTTCTTCTATACGGCCAACTAATCCCACTGATGCATCTACGCTTATGCAAACTTGGCTCTCGACATCTTGAGTACTTCGCCATGCTTCCTTTAACAAACTTTACTCTGCGTTCTTCGTTGGTTCCTTGATCTTAACGAAGGAAAAGAACCGCAAACAGCGTCTCTTTAACTGGGCTTTAATGGCATCTTTTGTTTTTTTGGGTATTTCCTTCTTAGCTTACTCTCTTTCACTGGGCTTCCTTATAACTATAGCATTAGTGCTCATAATTTTTTTTTATTCTCATGCAATTTAAATTTGAAAGCCGGTTTACAAAAAAAAAAATCTTTTCAAGGAAACGTCGAATTGGCTAACAACATCTTAATTTGTACAACAATTTCATATGTTGATTTGTTGTAACTCAGTCTATTTTTTGTCATTTATAGATTTATACAGTTAAAATTAGTTCAAAAAAATCTTAAAAAACTCAAGAAGTTGAAAACAAGGGAAATTTGCCAATTATAATCTAAAAGCTGATTTGATATATAAAAATAGATCATATATTCATTCAAATTCTAAAGTAACCTAAATTGGTGACAAAATTATACTATTTAACTTTTATGGCCAAACAAAAAAACAAGAAATAATTTAATGATTCTATTATTCAGAAGTCTATATAAAACAAGGAAAAAGTCTACAATTTACAACTTTATAAGAAGTCTACATAGTAGACTTATCTAAAGTCTATGTCTTAATTTGATATAATAATTTTATTTTAATAATCTTAATCTGAAGTTTAAACTTTAAAAGATGACTATTGTGCTGCAAATTTTAACCTAATTATAGTTTTTCTTCTCTATACAAAAAAAAATTAAACACACACACACACACACACACACACACTCTAAAATGGTTGCACAAATTTAAAAAAATTGTTTCTAAAATTCTCTTTAAAACTCTATCATTTCTCTCTAAGCTAAACATTTTTTCTGTCAATAATAACTGCACTAATTCAAACTAAACTCGATTTAGAAAGTCATACTGAGAATACAAAATTGCCATAAGATATAGAAAATTTTCGAGCACTACGTTCTAATTTGTCCGCAGTTTTATATATAGCTAGTGCATATTTCAATAATCACAAAGATAGATATAACAATGATATGTAATTATTAAGCAGCTCATAAATTTTTAAAAAGATATTCGAAAGTGGAAGGCACAATAACTAATCCAAGACAAATTAAGTGTACATATAATACGACTAAGAAACCTCTCGTCACTTAATTACCGTGGTATTAATTTGATCAAATCATGCTTTATAGTGATTAGAACATTATATCATAATTGTGTTTTAGCAGTGTTTACAAATTTCAAAAACTGTGGCCGAGATTGTGACATTGCTAAACTTTTTGCACATCTTTTGCTTACGATATATATTAATTAATCCACCGAAAACATGGCATTAATCGATTAACTGTCAGATAGTTAACCTTTTCCTCTAACCAGTGTTTTGAAACCCGACCCGGACTCGCGGTTGAACCGGTAAACCCGGTGACTCAGAATAAATTCGGTTTGAGTTTTGTGAAAAATCCAAAATTTAAAAACCCAAAAAAACCCAAAAAAAAATCCGCTAAAACCCAAAATCCGGTACCGGTTGAGCCACCGGTTGAATCCATAAATTATTTTTTACTTTTTTCAGTTTTTAGTTATAGTTTTGAATTCTGTTTTATTTTCTAAATTTTCAAGTAACATAAGTTAGGTTTTCATTTTTTTCGGTTATTGTCGTCGTCTTCTTAGATGTCATTCACATATCTATGTATTTTATGTCTTGCTATTTTTTAAATGTCATTACTATTAATTTGTTACAAAATATTAAATAATCTAAACTATTTTTTGATATTCTTATATTTATACATTTTATGTTTCTAAAAACAGTTAGAATATATTTAATTTTAGTTTCTATATTCTTTTTTATAGCTAATATATTATTATATAATAAAACTAATTCATTTACTAATCTACGGTTCACCCGTAGTTCATCCGCAGTTGACTCATTGACCCGGTGACCCGGTAAGTCGTCCGGTTCAGTGTTCGGGTCGGGTTTAAAAACATTGCCTCTAACTTTAATACACAAACAGTTTAGAAATATTACAAAACTAGCCAAAATGGAATCTCCTGATGTCAAAAATTAATTAATTTATCTTAAGAGCAAATTATTACGTTATGAAAAAAAAATATTCATATTAAAAAAAATTATATGATATTTTTAGATTATTCAATATTTACGACAATATATGAGTATCATATTACACTACCAAAAAAAAGATTATTTAGCATCACTTATTTTCTATATTTACATTACTTATAAATGTTGTAAACAGAATTTGCATCACTTAAATAAATGAATCTGGAACTGGTGATGCAAATAATTTGCATCATTTAATTAATAATTGATACAAAAACTTTTGTTATTTACATCAGTTAATGTAAATGTTGTTAATATGTATCAATTGTAATAAGTGATATTAACACATACATCAGTTTTTTTTAAAGTGATGTTAGTCATAGTATCAGTAGAAATAAACAATTTCAACATTTTATAGGCTTTATTAATAACTAAAATAAATTAATAGAAAATTAATTTAATAATTTTATAATTTAGTTAAAATTTATTTATCAATGGTAAATAACTAACGTGAATTTTATTTCTGAAGATAAATAAATTAAAATATTTTATATTCATAATTTTCCATTAATAATATGAATACAAAGAAGTAAAGCCATCAAAATATATATACATAGAAGCCTTAATGAAACAAAAATTATGAATTGAAAGAAAAAATAATGTACACTAAAAAAAAGAAAAAAAACTGTACAACAATATAAAATTGTGATGAGAGTTCCTCAACCGAGATTTGCCTTTTCTTTTTTGGGGTTTTTACAACTTATGACTCACAACTTGATTCTAACCACAAAACCAAACCCCAACTAGAATCAAATAGAAAACTAACCTCAAGGCCATGTGAAATTACAGTCAGCCCCTTGTGACCAAACAAAAAAATCACTACCATTTTTACGAATATAGCCCTATTAAGTCATCTGGGTCGTCTGAGATTCTGGAAGTCGTCCAGGCGACTTCCATGGAAGTCGTCTGGAGTTGTTGATCTTAAAAATAATTTAAAAAAAAATTAAAAAATATTTTGAGTAACGAAAAATTAAAATCATGTAACTATAAATATTTTTGTAAGTGATGTAAATTAAAAAATAATAAGTTTGAACAGTTTTTAACATAGATGAGTGAAAGTGGTTAATCATGATATTCTTTGGTTTTAGGGTTTGAGAACATATGTAGTAGTATTGAATGTTTTGTTAGGGTTAGATTTTGGAAAGCTTGAATGATTTTTTGAAAATGTAATTTTTTACCTATTCGTGCTTGTTTCAGTGTATAATAAACACTTTTTAAGTTTAAATTGATTTTTTTTAAGTGTGTAGTTAGTTAAATTAGTTTAGGGTCTAGACAACTTAAAATTAAGTCGTCTGTTGAATTGTTAAAGTTGGATGACTTTAGATCACTTTAGACGACTTTCTTTTTCCGCTTAAATATTTTAAACCAGACGACTTCCTAGACGACTTACTTGTAAGTCGTCTAGGAAGTCTTCTATTTTAGTTTCCCGCTAAATATATTAAAGTCTTCTGGACGGCTTACAATTAAGTCGTCCAAAGTCGTCTGAACAGAAAATATTTAACCTAATTGGATTTTGTGTCTCCATATATAAATAAAATTTTACACATTCTCTCTCCTCCTCTCAAATGGCTGCAACAAAAATATAGTGTTCATCATTCTTAAACTCTCTAACTTCTCTCTAATCTTTTTAAACTTATAAACACCAAGCTTTATATCAATTTATTGTTTTTGTCTCATATTTTTCTCACTAATTTATCTTGTTTTTGCAGGTATTTCATAACATATTTTTCATATTTTACTCATTGAAAGGTAAATCTATTAATATTAGAAAAGTATTTTTGTGTGTTTTATAAAGATAGATTTATCTAATCTTCCACTTATTTTTTCTGTTCTAAGCCATATGCACGTTTATGGATATGCAGGTTTTTCAGATCTGGATTTGGATTTGCAGGTTTTTCAGATCTAAATTTGGAAAACTTTTGGGACGACTTACCTGCGTCTGGACGACTTACCTAGAAGTCGTATAGACTTCCTGGAAGTCTTCTGGACTTCCTGGAAGTCGTCTGAACTTCCTGGAAGCCGTCTGACGAAGTCTTTTCTCATGTCTCTCCTTTTAATAACAAATTTGAGTATTTTGGTAAGTTTTTGTGTCTGATTTTTCTTTATTTGGTCACCTCATGTTGTATAAAGTTCTTATATTTTTTTCCTAAACTAAAACTCTTCAAACCCACTCTAATCTCCTTGACTTCAATACACCAAATTTTAGATGATTTTTTCAGTTTTGTCTCATGTCTTTCTCACTAATTTATTTTTATTTTTTTGCAGATTTTTTATCACATGGTTCTCACCTTCCTCTCATTTAAAAGTAAATCTATTAATTTTAGATATGTATTTTTGTGTGTTCTATAAATGTAGATTTGTCTAATCTTCCACTAATTTTATCTATTTTAAGTCATTTTAACGTTTTTGGATATGCAGATTTTTCAGATCTGGATTTGAAGAATTCTGGGACGACTTACCTTGAAGTCGTCTAGACGACTTACCTAGAAGTCGTCTAGACAACTTACCTAGAATTCCTCTGGTCTTTCTGGAAGTCGTCTGGGCTTCCTGAAAGTCTTCTAGGCTTCTTAGAAGTCGTCTGGACTTCCTGGAAGTCGTCTGACAGAGTCTTCTCTCATGTCTCTCCTTTTTATAACAGATCTAAGTATTTTGGTAAGTTTTTATGTCTGATTTTTCTTTATTTGGTCAACTAATGTTGTATAAAGTTCTAATGATTTTCCCAAACTAAAACCCTCCAAACCCACTCTAACTTTTTTTTAACTTTAATACACCAAATTTTAGATGAATTTGTTCAGTTTTTTCTCATGTATTTCTCACTAATTTAATCTTTTTTGCAGATTTTTTATCACATGGTTCTCATTTTCCACTCATTTAAAAGTATATCTATTAATTTTAGATATGTATTTTTGTGTGTTTTATAAAGGTAGATTTGTCTAATCTTCCCCTCATTTTCTCTATTTTAAGCCATTTGAACGTTTTTGGATATGCAGGTTTTCCAGATCTGGATTTGGAAGAGTTTTGGGACGACTTACTTGGAAGTCGTCTAGACGACTTATTTAGAAGTCTTCTGGACTTCTTGGAAGTCGTCTGTACTTCTTGGAAGTCGTCTGGACTTTCTGAAAGTCGTCTGGGCTTTCTGGAAGTCTTCTGGCTAAGTCTTCTTTCATATAAAGTGGAGTCCAAGCCTGTTTACTCATTTAGTTGTATTTTTTTGTATAATCAGTAAAATTGTTTCCCAAGATGTAATATATGTGCTAAAAATCAAAGAAATTAATTATTTCAATAGTTTTTATCTTATCTTTAGATTTCCTAAATGCAATAATAAAGTCTAAATATCTTCTTCTCATCTTAATAAAGAATGCTGATAGTCTTATATTGATACAATATTTGAAGAAGCATTTTAACATTTCTTCCAACTGATAAAAAATAATACTTAAGAGATGGAACCAAACAATAGTAACTAGTCAAAGCATATCACATTTTTTACAAATTTGTATTGAAAATATAAGTTTTACATATCTTGAAGTTTGTGTTGATCAACCACAAAATTCTAACATCCATCTAGCCAGAGCCGGCCTTTAACATAAGCGAGTGAAGCACATGCTTCCAGCCGCCAAATATTATGTAGTAATTCGGCCATTTTTTTGTCAAAACTCCCTTTAGCATACTTAGTAAATGTACTCATATCAACGTGAGGTGGTTACGAGTTCGAACCTACAAAGCCACATAATATTTTTTTAGCTTCTAGCCTCCATATTTATAGGACCGGCTCTGAACTTGCAACAAACATTCTTCATACAATGCATGTAACTTACACCTCATCTGCAAAAAGAAAAAAATACACATTAGCAAACATTGAACATGTATGACATTTCTCAGACGACTTCCCTGGAAGTCTTCTACGTTAGCTAGAAACTTTAATTAACATGAATGTTGGCAACTTCATAATTATCATAAATAAAGTTAAAATTTTCATCCAGTAGCCCTAATATAGTCTAATATACATGAATTAATAAGAAAATGTTAAAAAGTCTTTATGATTTTAGAAAATATATAAGTTTATTAAACATTCGGTCAGATGACATCTACGGAAGTCTTCTGGACGACGTCTAGAAAGGTCGTTATTTAGGTCATTTTTGTTATTAAATTTTTGCAAAGACGACTTACATGGAAGTCGTCCGTCCAGACGACTTCCCAGGAAGTCGTCCTTTGTTAAAAATAATGGAAGTCGTCCGTCCAGACGACCTTTGACGACTTCTACGGAAGTCATCTAGGACAAAGAGGTTAGTTTTGCGTTTTACCAAAATGTGTCAGAAATTTGACTTTTCCCAGATGACTTCCGTGGAAGTCGTCTACGAGAAAAGTAAAAAATCAATATTTTATTATAACCAGACGACTTCCACGAGAGTCGTCTCAGGTTAGTTTTGGAGTTTGAAAATCAAAACAAAAAAAGTTTTTTTTTTCAGACGACTTCTGTGGAAGTCATCCAAGATTATCGAGGTTTGACCAAAATCTCGGAATAAAATCTTGGACGACTTCCGTGGAAGTCGTCTACCGGACGACTTCCATGGAAGTCGTCTAGAAAAAAAACTTTTTTTGTTTTGATTTTCAAACTCCAAAACTAACCTGAGACGACTTCCGTGGAAGTCGTCTGGTTATAATAAAATATTGTTTTTTTACTTTTCTCGCAGACGACTTCCACAGAAGTCGTCTAGGAAAGTCAAATTTCTGACACATTTCCGTCAAACGCAAAACTAACCTCTTTATCTCAGACGACTTCCACGGAAATCGTCTGGGATTTTATTTTCAATAAAGAAAGTCGGACGACTTCTATGTAAGTCGTCCAACAAAACACATTTTAAAAGTCAATTGCAAAACTAACCTCTGCTTTGACCAGACGACTTCCACGGAAGTCGTCTGGACGAACAGATCTGGAAAATAACTCGATATCCTACCTTAAACTTGGGAGATAACTTTATTTGCTCCTAGAAGTCTTCTCCAAGCACCCAGAAGCTCAAAAGAAAGTGACCCAACGAGAATCGTGAGCTTCAATGGCTCAATGAACCATACAAATTTTAGAAACAAAATCTATGGTTTTTATGGTTGAATATGGAGAGAAAGTGAAGGATAAGTTGGTTTTAGTTGATAGAAATGAAGAAAGAAGTAGTGTTTAATCGATTTATGAGCATTAAGAGCTTCAAAGTGGTTGTTCATGGTGGTTGGTGTATTGATGGCAATGGCAATCTTGTAAATAAGTGAAGAAGATGAGGTTGTGAGAGTAAAAGTGTATTTTTCAAAAAAAAATATATATATCAATGGCATTTTCGTGAATATTGTGAACTTTTGGGGTGAATAGGTCAAACACAATTTCCAAAAAAATCAGAGCTTAGATTTAAGTTTGACTTCAAATTTTAAGTCTTATGTGCAAAACTCCCTTTTTTTTCTCTTGTAGACTTCCATCTTCTATACTTCTGGACAGCTAATTTTCCAGTAGAATACATTTACCCCTGACCAGAATTAGTTTCCTCCTTCAAAACATCATGCTTCTGCTGAAATCAA
Source organism: Hirschfeldia incana (assembly GCA_026261945.1). Classification (NCBI taxonomy): domain Eukaryota; kingdom Viridiplantae; phylum Streptophyta; class Magnoliopsida; order Brassicales; family Brassicaceae; genus Hirschfeldia; species Hirschfeldia incana. Next base: position 86,724 of record JABCMI010000173.1, on the reverse strand, counting down.
TGGCATATAACATAATCATACTAATGAATTTGTATTGTAAAGTTTAGTTTTATTACTTATGATTTATATCCAAAATCATATTATATGATAAATATATTAGTTTCTAAGTTGTATTGTAAATTTAGACTTTGATATCTGTAACTTGTTTTATATGATCATTTTATTTATTCAGTTTGTAAAAAATATATTTAAATTTAAATAAACCATGCATATTAATGAAAAATCATGTATATTATAATTTCATCATTTTGTTATAAGTTTTAATCTTTAATGAATTTATAACGAGTTAAAATATGATATTTGTAGGAAACATTGTATGATCCTTTTCTATATATGTAGGTACAATGTCTACGAAAAATACAATATTTAAAAAGTTTTTGCATATATTTCCTAAATATATTTTTATATTAGATATTTAAATATATAGTAAGATCTGTCAATCAAAAAGCTCTTGTAATCTAATTTTTAGATATAAAATTTAATATTCATAATTAGATTTGTTAATAAAAGAGTGGCCATTAATATCATTTATAAATATTTAAATGGTTATTACTTATATTTATAACTACTGTTAATATGTTTATTAATATATGTGTGGTCATTAATATGTTTATTAATATATATATCTGAATTCAGTTTTATTTTTCAAAATTATAAAATTTTACATATTACCATAAAGACAAAAAAAAACCCATATGTGAATATGAAGAATAACAAAAAATTACAAGAAGCAGCGAGAGAGAAATCAAAATGACAAGAAGCAAATTATAAATATGAGTTTCATATACAACAATATTTTTTAATTAATAAGGCTACAATAACACTGAAACTGCTATGCATATTCATGATTAGTTGAAAGTGTTGAATTTAGTTTCTCCAGCAAGAAATATCTATATATATTATACGTTTACATATTCTACTGTATATCTATATATAACAAGAAATATCATTTTCTTTCTTTTTACAACAATAAAACTAAATTACAATATATGCTCTAATGGTTCAGAAAACCAAACCGAAGACATCGACTTAGAATATAGCAGAAAAAGAATACTTAGCACCACGTGCCACCTTGTCTGCCACTGGATTATGAGTTCTCGAAACATATCGAACTTTAAATGTAGGGAAGAAAGTTTTACCGTACCGGAACTTCTCCAAACATATAATAAAGACTGGCTACTCTTTAGGTGATGATATTATCTTTACTATTTGTGAACAGTCTTTCGCAAAAACTACACCTGAAAAATTGAGAGTGTATATACACTCTATGACTCATATTAAGGCATTACATTCTATATGTCAAGCAGATAATTTTTTTCGGAGATTCACTGTCCCATCGTTTTTTTATCTGAACCATTTGTTTTACAGAACCATCCTTATTTTGAAAATTTATCTTGTGTCCTCCATGCACTATCAGCAAAACAGTCTCGCGACTGCAAATCCAATCAGATGACAAAATAGTTGACTGGTGCCGTTCAGGAAGCAAGAAATATCTCTATAAATATAATTGTATAAATGATAAATATTTATATAATTTATATTACATGTACGTGTAAAGCTCTCCACCTAGTTTTTTAGCTGTCTTATCCATCTAGTTATTTACTTTCTCTATTTTAAGATTGATGTTTTAAATTTTTTACATATATTAAGAAAATTCATTCAACTTTAATTATACATGCATTTTCTTTGTGAATAACAATTTTCCATAGTTTTTAACCAATAAAAATTTAATAAACACCATTAATGTTAATGGAACTTACAATTTTTCATTAAATCATATATTGAAAAAGTAAAAAATCAATCTTTTTGTAACATTTTTTTTTCCAGAACATCAATCATTTAGGAACAGAAAGAATTAAAACTAAAAAAAATTAAGTTATATACATCAATCACTAAGGGTATAAACAAAATTAACCGATCTAACTTTAACATAAGAGTTTAAATCCAAAAAAATAATTTGAAAACTCTTATGTGTATTATATTTATTATTAATAATAAATCTTAGAAATCATTAGTATTATCTTTTCGATTATATAAAATTAATAATTTTACTTGATTAGTATTTAGCTATGTTTTTTTTTAATTTTTAATTTTTTATTTAGAGATATTTTTGGATAGCAATACAATATATGTAAGATTTTTTTTTATTTTAAAATATATTTTAAATTTTGGATAACTCTTATTATTATTAGTTTATTCATTTATCTAATCAAAAAAAATATATTTTTTATTTTCACTAATTTACATATTTTTCATTTATAGTATAAAAATATTAATCGGTCTAACTTTTAACATAAGAGTTTAAATCTAAAAAATCATTTCAGGAGAAACCAAAGTTCTGGTTAATAGCAATTGTAAAATTGTTGATACGCAAATCAAAATGACGGATGAAATAAGCAGATAACGTTTTGTGCCAATCTTATTTTTATGATTTTAAAACTGAAATACAAATCAGAAAACAATAAAACGAGCTAATTTGATTTGCTTTAGCTAGATTCACGACTAGCGACTGAATATTTGCTTAACTTTTTTGGCAAAAAGGTCATATCAGAATCTATATAAAAAGAGGGTAAATTGTAGTAGTAGCTTACATTGAGTGTAGATTCGAATAAGGCCTACTATATCTTTTTAATCTATGTTCAAATTGAATAATAAAATCGTTTGTCTGTGAAGGCTTTAACGTCACTCTTCTCCTTAAGTCGTGGATTCCGACATCGATGCATTTGTGTATTATTTTGAAGAAAAATCCGCCAAGGGGAACCCAATTTTTTTGTGAACTTTTCTGTAAAATTTTGAATTAATGTGAAGAAAAATCCTCCAAGGGCACGATCTATTGGAACCCAAATTTTTGTAAACTTTTCTGTAAATTTTTCAATTAATGTGAAGAAAAATGTGTATCAAATGTTTTTTTTTGGCTCTAAATAAAAAACTTTTCAATTAAATAAAATACAAGAGTAAGAAATCTCACCTTATTTATGTCAAGAGAAATCTTATAATATGAATATGGTATTAGATTATCAAGATTCAATTCATTGTGGGGACAATATAGAAAAAGAGTGAGAGGAACCATTATGCAAACAACAAATTACACGCGCACCGCCTCCACCGGGCTGGGATTGGATCTTGAATCATGGTCCTTTGGTGAATGTAGTCCTTTATCCACAAAATAAATTTTGTATAATTTCCTAGATAATCTTTTAACAGATTGTAGTCCTTAATCCGCAAATTCATATCAATTTTTTTTTTGTATATTTTCCTAGATAATCTTAACAGATTTTGTTCAAATAATAGAGATAAATTTAAATGTTTAGATTGTGCCAAGATAATTAGGATTATTTCTAGACACATATTGGAATATTTCCATTTTCCATCTCGTACGATAAACATGAATACTTCAACTTTCTCAAAAAAAAAAACATGAATACTTCAAGAATACTTCAGGTCAATGTGTGCCCCTGCAACGTGATTGAGAGTTCTGGGGCATTGCATCGTTTCTTGCTGAGTCATGCAGGGACCGAACGAAGTGGCAGGCATGATTCATCGTCATAACGGACATATAGCATGCATGTGTATGAAATTGAGAATGTTGCACCATGGCTCGCCCAAGGACTGAATGAGGTGGCGTCCATGTGAATATGGTGACCGAACAAGGTAAAGTAATCACGTGAATGGCATTGAACTTATGGTAACCGATTGAGGTAGTGAAAAAGATCACACAATAATATAAAAAGTGCAGGGACCGATCGCAGTGGAAAAGTTTCATGTTGGCATCGTTGGGGTTCATCCTCGTTACTTGTTGATTACTCTTGCTTTATTGGATATTCTAGGTAGAGTTTTTGTTATGTTCTGTGGTGAATGTTGGGTGATGATTTTAGGATTCCTTTAACTTTTATCAAAATATTTACTCCTCCTTCCATATTGCTTTATTTCAGGCTAGATTCATATCGGTGGATTTTTGTCAAAGACGTCTTTCAAATCTGATTTGTCGAAAGACATATTGTTTTGATCCTTGTAGAGATATGTATCTTTGATATTACCGACTATTTCAGTATAGTTATACTGGGTCGGGTTCATAAATTTCTCATAAAACGACATCAACTATTTATGCTAGACATGAAAGAAAAAAGAGGAAAAAACTTTAGAGTTCAATGCATATAAATAAATAAACTAGTTTGTTTCCCCTGAAATATAGATTTCCTTATTTAGCAAACGTAAATTACTAATGCAGGTTTTTGTACATTTTTTTTCCACTAAACTAATATTTCACTCAATGATAGGAACAATACCAAAAGATTGTAATTAAGAGATTATACAATGATGTAACTGGTTATCCAGCGTAAAAAAATGCACCAGATCAAGTTTCTTATATCAAAAGACAAAGAGAGCAAAACCAAAAAAAAACACCAATATGTGTGAGAAAACAGAACTATCTTTGCACAACTTGGACAAAGCAGTAACACCATCTCTGCTACAATTCTGTCCTGCAACCAAATCGGACTACCAGAGGCCACATATGATTTGATACAAGTGACTCTGAGTCACGCTATTGACAATTTTGATAATTACCACCTCAGTTTTTACTTATTAAGATGCAATTCGCAAACAGTTTCATCTAGTGAAGTTGTGTATTTTCTGGAATTAAAAAATTATTTTGCTTACGAAACTTGAATGAAAAATAAAAGAACCACTTTTGATTCTTGAGGTTGACGCGAAAGAGGTGATTGTTGTCGTGATAACTGTATGTGGATATCAAGCTGTGAAAAGTGAAAAACAACAGTAACTTTTCACTTTTCATCAGAATATAATTGTTCAGGAGGATAGTGGATCAAAACGTAAAATGATTAGAATCATGGGATCCCTAGACTCATTTAACGAAAACACTAAACATAATTTTGTAAGCGCGCAGTTGAATGGCAATTTTGATTAGTATTTGGCTATTTCTTATCATTAAAATGGTAAATTCACCCATAAATACTGTATGCCTCTTTTCTGTTTAATTACATACTCTCTTTTTTATGACCTGAGTCATCTAAAACATAAAAACCCAACTAATATATGAGGTCGCGGACAAGAACAGTTGCTTAATGATATTCCAACATGAACCAAACCCAGGATGCAGGAACCAAGCTTCCACATAATAATTGCGCCAACACCGCTTTGATAATACTTCCTCATGTTCATATATGTTTATATAAATTGAATATTGTTATATATGTAAAATTATTTAATTTTTTTTAACCTTAGAAATCATTTATTATATGGGGATATATTTAACTGAGAGTTTGAAGTGATTTGTACTAAAATAACAAATTCTATGTTATTCAAATGTGGATTTTATAAGCATAGAGAGCACTAGTTAGTTTATAATAACATCAAATGATCAGCCTGAGTATAGCTCCATTCTTCTTTGATAAAGACTTATACGTTTGAGTTTAAATAAAAGAAGAACGACAAAGAAGCAGAATAAGGTACGGTTTCAAATCATAAAATCTGGCATATCTATATGCAGAAAATAAAGGGAAAGAAGAAACAGATTTGATAGTTGTTATTGTTCATTGATCACACACAATTCTTTAAAATCCTCATATCATTTTCACACTACAAAAAAACAGCCGTATATCACATCATCTTGAGAGAAAAATCGGAATGATTAAAATGATGAGAAGGTTGTCATGTAAGCTTTTGTTTTTGAAGAAATATTAATTAATTTTGACCACTAATTAACTGTGAAGAAAGTGTTAATTGTTGACTAAAACAGGCAGATGATAAAATTTTGAGTGGTGTTGCTTTTCCTTTTTCTAATCTGTAAACTACTCAAATGAACAGAATCCAATCTTGAATATTCGTAGTAATCCATCACGAAAACTAATGGTACTCCCTAGTTTCAATTAAATTGTCGTTTTAGAGAACAAAATTTGTTTAAAAATAAATATCGTTTTATGATTTCAATGCAAAATTTATTAATTTTTTATTTCTATCTATTTTTTATTGGTTGAAATATGGTTAGGTGTATTGGTAATGTTGTTTTTATCTAGTAAATATACAAAATTGAATGTTTATTAATCTGTGTGTCGAATTTTAAAACGACAACTAATATGAAACGAAGGAAGTATAGAATATGATGATAAGAATTTTAATACCTCACTGGTTTTTTGCTTTTTAAAGCTTGAATGTTTATATCTGAAAATCAGAAAGTGAGAGGGGATAGTGGAAAGAAGAAAACAGAGAAAAGACACGTGATACAGAGACAGAAGCTTGGAGGAGGTTACAATGTGACATAAGATCCAAACCAGACCAGACACCCCCCACTCTGTCAACTTGGCAATTAACTGATAGAGTGATAGTACAACACACCCTCCCTACGCGGTGTTTGAAGTTATTATTAAGATCACAACAAAATAGTGAATAGCAAATAATAAAATTTAGATCAAATTGCAAGATAACCCCCCCCCCCCCCCCCTAACCTGGGCAAAAAACCGGAACCGAAAAACCGAACCGAAACCGAATCAAAAGTCCGAAACCGGACCGAAATCTTCAATTACCCAAATGGTTTCTAAATTTCTATATCCGAAAAACCGGAACCGAACCAAAAACTGAATGGATATCCGAATATCCGAAAAAATAAGTTTAAGCTTTCTAATATAAGATAAAATGACATCAATACCACTCAAAACCCGAATTAGATTGGAAGGATGAGAACATTATTACCACTAGACCATATTATCTTTTATATATTTTCTTATATGTCTATTATCTTTTATATATTTTCTTATATTATAAATATATATTATATTTCTATATTAAAACAGAGTAAAATACTTATAAAAATAACATCTTAACAACTCGAACTTTGTTTGGATTGATGATTATGCAAGTATATAACCACTAGACCATTTAGATTAACATGTTAATTAAAATATTTTATCTATATATATATTTGATTCACACATTAAACGGATATTCGAAACCGAACCAAAACCGAAACCGAATATTCGAATGCCCAGGGCTATCCCCCCCCCCCCTCCCAAAAAAAAAAATTGAATAACAGTTACCGTATGTGGCATTTTACAGATCGCTTCAAAACCCCAGATATACTATACATAAATTTTAAATTGGAATAAAATCATAAGGCTTGAGTAGGAAGCAAAACAAAAAAAAAAAGAATTGAATTATTCATCTGGCTCAATATAGTTGAGAGCAGAAAAAAATGAATATTACATATGAAGAAAGCATTGTGATGATCTAAAGGAGCCTAGAAAGAGTGTATGTCGTCTCTCACTATTCATATGTACACAAACCCAACTTTTGTTCCCACGTTAGAAACCAACATAGTAGCTGTTTCATCAGGGAGAGAGGCTTTGTAATATATTTTCTGAAGATAGTGAAGTAACTCCTCTACGACACGTGTGATTATATCTGCATTTGATTGTGTATCCTGCAGATAAAGGAACAGAATTTACTTATATGTACATAAACGTTTGAGGCGAAAGGTGCTTAGAAAGTGTTACCCCTAACAACTTGAGAGATTAATTCCAGGGTTGTGACAAAGAGACTGTTGAAGTTGATGCTTCTATTCCTCTTCCGTGATTGATTGCAGCGTTTAGAGTCTTGTATTGTTCATCCACCGACTTGTACAGAGCTTGGCTGTATGCTTCTTTCGCCTGCCATATACCAAGCAAATATACCCATGAATGATGGGTAGACAATGGACTTGGAGAAACGTTTGTTGATTTTTGAGTAAATAGACAAGACCTCATTGGGGTTGCTGCAGTCTGCCGTTACATCTGAGAAGCTGATTTCAGGAGCAATTGATAGTCCAGTACCGTGGAACCCAACTAATCTTTTCTCTCCAATTTCTTTCTCAACCTGTAGATGCACAATGAGGTAGGTGATTAGACGAAAGTAAACCAGAGAAGAAGAAAAAGAGTAGCAATACTTTGGGTGGAGGAGGCATGATGCCAGCGCAAAGCAAAGACATTGGATAGATATGACCAGGAGCACCAGAATGTTCAACCAGTCTTCTCATGTTGTCCACCGAAGAAGCATCAAATGGTGCCTGAACATATTTTTTTTTATTACATCAGTCTCTAATCTCTATGATATCCACCAGACACAGATAAGCTCTCTGCATTTCATTAGGTTAACTTACAGGAAACCATTCCCCTGTAGAAGGATCCGGGCGGTCCCTTCCACCGCTTGGTGCAATCCATATTAGTTGGGAGCCAGACCTACAATGTGGTGCATGCTACATTAGCAGAAAAACATCAACCTAATTCCTTTAGTCTTTAAAATGTAATAAAAAGATTCCTATTATACTTCCACACTAACCTTAGCAATGTAGCCATCTCCTTTAAGCTTCGTGTGTTTGCTTTTCGTTTCATATCAATAAGCTCAGGATCATCGTTCATGTGCTTTTTTGAGTAGACACATATGAGATTCCTGAAAGCAGAAGAAATCCCCGAAGACTTAGAAGGTTGCTTATATTACATTTAGCCCATCAGGTAGCAGCATATCATAGTCAAAAGAAAGGTACCTTCCCATACTAAACGGCTTACAAAGAGGATCAGTGATGACTCGATCACCAGCCACACATTTCTGCAGCCGCAACAAAAAAAGAAGAAGAGGAATAAGTATCGAGACAGTAGCGTATAGCTCAGAACAAGGCTCGAAGCTTACAATGTTCTCTCCTATGTATGGACATTGTGCTTCAAGTAACAAGGAAATGACAGCTGGATCAGCTTCACTTTGATGATTTGATATTAACACGATATTGTGTCCCTGAAATCAACCAGTTAAACGTTATAGTTCCAAACGAAAAGAGCTCAACTGTTGACGGAAGAGCACAAGAGAGAGAGAGAGGGAAGAGTACCTGCCGAAGCTTGTCTTCCAGCTCGGAGAAAATAGAAACATTTCCAACGTAAGAGTTTCTGCACAACAAATACATTTAAAGGCTGTTAGTAGAAGACCCATTGACACCGATCAAACGAATCATGAGTGCAGATTCCAGCGTACTTGAAATCAATCAAGGGACTGATGTACATATGGACAAACTGGTAGTAGTCAAATGGTTCTCTCACTGCTTTATGATACGGATTGAAAGTATAAGGTTCCTGAGAGTCAAACAGCATGATTATAGAAAGCGCAGAGGATTCAGAAGATTTCTCCTTGTTAAAAAGGGCATTCCAAGAAGTAGTACCTCGACACCAAGAAGCATGCGATCGAAAGCAACAGACATGTTTGTTATAACAGTCTTATCTGCCCCTGGAGCTCCGCTACTTAAAACCTATTTAACATGAAAAGTTCAGTTCTTCAATCCAACTAAAATGGCAAAGCATAGCAACAATCGTACAGACTAAAGAGCAAAATCAATTACTGCATTTTTGTAGTTCCAATACAATTCTTCCATCCCTGATGCAACATTGGGAGGCAACCTTCCAGCTTTTTTTTCCTTCTTTATACCAGAGATAAGATCTGCAAAATGAAAATGCAGGCACTGACGCATTGTGAGATCCCCAGACTCCTAGAAACGTAACAGAATCTAGCATGACAACATTAATTATCCATTTCTTGGATTGCATAACTCAGTGTCTCTAATCTACGCATCAATGGAGAGCAAGATGAGAATCACAATGCAAGAAACGAAGAACTCAATTCAAGATTCCAATTATACTTCTGTAAGCTATTGCAATCTGCGATAAGATAAAGGATTCGCATACTCTGAGCACACCATAATGTAGAACCTCCATAACTTTCATTTCTATACTAGAAGAAGAAGACTAACCTTCTTCAGTTCGCGCATCCAAGAAGGTGCGGGAATGGTTGAGCTCACTCGGCGTCGGATTACTACTCTCGGCGACGACAGATTCCTTATCCTGAACAAGTTCGGACATCGCTCTCACACTAAGCGACGACGCGCCGCCGCCGTGTGAACGAAGAGGCAGCTTCTTGGCGGTTAATCTGAAGGAGACGAATCCGGGAAGAGGCGGAGAAGCGAGAGGGCGAAACGGAACCCTAGGCGAGGAAGTTACGGTTGCGGCAGCAACGGCAACGGTTGCGGCGGAGGAGTAAAATGTGAGAGTCATTAAAACGTGATTAGACGAGAGAGAGGGCGTGTGTGTGTGTGTGTGTGAAGGAGATCGCTTCCTCGCTTTTTCTTTATTTATCCCACGAGGACTCTCCTCTTCCTTCCCCCATTTCTTTTCCACGTTTTTTTTTATTTTTTAACTCTCTTTTTTTTGTTTTCACCAAATTAAGAACTCATTTATATAACTGTTTTCTCCACTCTACAACAGAAGTAGTCAGTAATTTAATTAAATTTAATTTGTCTTTTCACTATGAATGTTGAAACATGAACCATTTATTTTTCTAAGAAATTCACATATTTAATACCCTATATTTTATAATAGTAACTTTCAGATTTACAAACTGAAATTTAATGATAAATGTATTTTCTTTGATTAACTATTTTCAATTTAATTATTTTATAAGTTTTTAAATAAACATTACTATTTTACATAAAATGCATATACTATTCTAAAATATATCTTCTTTAAAAACTTTTTAAACATTTCTAAATGGAGGGAACAATTTTTAAATACTAAAATGTGGATATATGTAGAGTCAACAAGACAAACCAATTATCAAAAAAGAGTCGAGAAGACCTTTTTTTTTTCCTTTTAAAAATTTTGAAGACCAAATTAAACTTCATATATCTATTTTCCTCTTTAATTGCGTCCGCACTTGTGTCTTGCCTTTACTTGGTTGAAGAAGTCATATTTGTGTACACACAACAATATCTAAATATAAGTCCTGTGACGTCAAGAACAATAAAATCACGTAAAGATTCTAAACTAATAAATCGAGGAAATTGTCGAGACCAAATTCCAACTTTGTACTATCTATATCTTATATTTACTCAAGTTGCGCTAGTATTTCTATCCTATGTTCTTTTTTGTTAAACAGGAAGTGGTTAATTAGAAGAAGTCATGTTTGTGTGTGTAGACGTAATGATATTTTTAAAATATTGCAACGATTATATTAGATTGCAGTTTGCCCTGAACGGCACAGAGCTCATACCAACATGAACCATGTCCCCGTTGACACGCATCGGATTATGAGTGGCTCGAATTTAGGCGGAGCAAAACCTTAGTGCATAAAAAGTACTCTTTTGACAGAAATATAAAAATATCTCAATACTACATTTTATATTTTCCAAGTCACAACTAAAAAGTCCATCACATGAAAGCAACCTGTAAGATAGGAGACGGAAACCTATCCGAGGAAGTTGATGATCACCAAGTGCAGGACCAAGTTGCAGAGGACGAAATCAGCAAAGGCTCGTTCCGGTGCCAAATCCTGTAGGGTATTCAAAAGGAAGAGGATTATAAAGTGCATTGCAGGAAACTAATGATGATATCACTGACAAAATCGATTGTGCTTTTTGGCTATGGAGAAAAAGAGACCATTTATGTTCAACATCTATATACAGAGAGCTATGTGATAATAACCTCATATACTTCTTCAGTGGAATCGAACCAATGGTTTATTCACCAAATCAACTGAAAGCTAGAATATTCAGAATGCCTAACCAGTTTCTGCCTATTATCACATAGCTAACAACTGACCTAAACTCTGTTGGTTAGGTATTAAAAACATACTCGCATTCCCATAGGTTATTTAGACTTGACTTGCACTACACTAACTAGAACAACCGTTCACATTACAGTTACTACTGTGCACTGAGGTTTGAGTGTGAAAATATGTATAAATAAATCAAACGAAAGATGGGGAAAGAGGTGAGAGAATTGAAATAGTCATTTCAATGGCATAATTAACTACCTTGAATTCCTTGTTTTCTTTGTTCACTTGGATCCGGAGGCAAACTATAAACAAAAAAAAAGTAAAGAAGATGGTTAGCTTCATACATTCCAAAGGTTCAACTACTCTATCTTCTTCTAAAGAAATGCTAAACTTACCAGCAAGAACAGCTGTCCCAATACAAGAGAGAACTCCAGATAGGAATGAGTTAAATGGAAATGATCCCACCAAAGCCATATACGCCACCTGATGCGTAATAGAACAACCCCATCTGCATAAGCTACATTGCAATTCTAAGATATAGATTTCATATACCTATTCTACAGCATCTGATCACGGGTTCAATCTAAAGAAACACAAATTAATTGACCATTAAGACCTGAAAATTTTACAAAACAGATCGAGACGAGAATTGCAGATCTAGAAGCAATAAATAAGCAGCGTACCTGAACCAAAGCAGTGAAGACCGCGAAAACGACATACAAGTCGATGATCTGCAACAAAAAAAAAAACAAGTTCCGTAAAGACGAAGAAGGACTCGCAAAAGAAAAAGGGAAAATCAACAATGGGCGAACCTTGAGATTAGTCGGAGTAGCGGAATAAGCGGAGTGAAGAGATCGGAACAGATCCTGAGCATCCTTACTTGTCGATTTCACCATTCTCCTCAATGATCAAATACAAATCTCCTTTTCTTCTTGTGCTTTCTTCTTCTTCGTCTTCACAGAGATTTATCACTCTTTACGAACCGCTCTCTACTGCATCGTTTTATAAACGGGCCGATTTATACAGTTTGGGCCTTATCAAATATCCTCAAATAAGATGGATATATTTTTCATCAATTTTATTCTAATAAAAGGGCCAAGCCCAAAATACATCTGAAGCCCACAGGTTACAGAGAGGCTAAAACCCAAAGCCCATCGGGCTAAAACACAAACTACTAAAACGGTCGATCGGCTCAACCCAACTAAACCGGTACCGATCCACGCGTCAAAGAGAGAGACACGTGAGTGAATCCTCACCGTCAACACGCAAACGTGTTGCCCTAGCCTCGATCTGACCGTGACCGCCGCAAACCGCCACCGGAGCACCACGACCCACCAACGAACTCGATCGCCAGAGCTCAAGACCGCCAAGCCTCCAGATGACCCAACACTGTTCTTCACCGCTGTTTTTACGTTGCACCACATCACACTCTAGACACACGTAACCTTTAAACTCGTCACCTCACCGAAGCGTTTCTTCGTCACACGAGATCTCCTCCGCTGTGACCACACTCAAACCCAAACTACACGGCATAAATGCCGTCCTTTCCCCACAACAAAACCTAGAACTTTCACCCAAAGAACAATGGGTTCCAAATTGGCAGCCCGGAGCTTTGTAAGCCTCCGTTCTCCGTAACCAGAAGCCGACGAAAGAAGCTAAAGAGCACTCTCCTTTCCGGTAACTTAAGCGGCGCCGGTGGATCTGAGCAAGCCTCCACCTCCCGCAGACACGCCGGCGACGACGGATTTAGATGAGCCTTCGTCTCCCAGACACCTCAACAACTGAACATGCAAGACGCTTCCTCCCCGTCGAGACCTCACACAGACGCGTCGTTGCTCTAAAAATCGAATCACCATAGAAGATAGAAACGGCGTCCGAGCTCTGACAAGGCATTCGATGACATGGTAGTAGGGAGGAAGCAAAGAGAAACAAAAACGGAAGAGAAAAAAGGTTTCCGACGACGGTACGGATGTTCACGCACCGACCGTTCGCCGGAGAGAAATAGATCTGGAGACAAATAAGATGGATTACAAATCTCCTTTTTTCTTCTTCCTTCTTTCTACTACTGCTCTTTTCTTCGCCTTCACGAAACTTATCACTCTTTATGAACCACTCTCTACGGTATCGTTTTATAAACGGGCCGATTTAAACAGTTTGGGCCTTATCAAATATCCTCAAATAAGATGGATTTTAAACCAAATAAAATAAATAAAATGTTTTTTTTTTCCTCGCCACGATTCTACAGTCTTCTCCGACGATTTTCAGACACTACATGCTGTTTCAAATAATTTCAGTTGTAAATTTCTGTAGGAACAATGACTTCGTTTCTAAATTTTCCGGCCATTTCACCTCTCCCGTCTGCTTCATTTCGTCGTCGCTCTCTATCTCCCCGGTCATCCTCTGTCTCTAACAACTACGTTTGTTCATTGAGTTTCATTTACTATATGCTATTATTGATTCTTTTGGACAATGGGGATGCTTGAAAGTTACGATCTTTTGCAGTATTCTGTAATCAATTTCACAAAACTAGCTAGAGACTCTGAATCCCTCAAGTCAAAAAGATGAATAATTGATCAATTTTCCCTTTAGAAAACTATTAATGAGACGTTACACTTCATTATACTGTGAAATAAAGCTCTCTTCTTGTTTGTATTTGTGTTTACAGATTGTTCAACTCTTGTGTCAAGTGCAGTTATGCTGAAGCTCCGGTTGACATTGTGGCAGATATCAAATTTGAAAGAGTACGAAAGGGAGAAAGAGCTTGACATTACTGATTACTTGTGTGTTTATAAGATTTCATTGTCTTAGTTAAGATGGCAGTTTACTCTTTTGTTTAGGTTGTAGTTCTTGGAGGCAATGGTTTCGTTGGCTCAGCTATCTGCAAAGCAGCAATCTCCAATGGAATCGAGGTTGTAAGTGTCAGCAGGTAATCAAAAATAGAAGAGAGTATTAACACTAAAATCTTCACTTTTTGACCTATCAACCTCTATTTGATTATTTAGGTCTGCTCGTCCTAACATCCAAGATTCATGGTTGGATCAGGTTACATGGGTTACTGGTAAGCACTTTAGATTCATTTAAACAAAATCCAAGTTTGGTTTCTTAATGTGTCTTGTGTTTTTTTCTTTTGGTTAGGTGATGTCTTCTATTTGAATTGGGATGAAGTACTTCTCGGTGCTACTGCTGTAGTTTCCACGATTGGTGGTTTTGGTAATGAAGAACAAATGAAAAGAATCAACGGTGAAGCTAACGTTATCTCTGTGAATGCTGCTAAGGATTTCGGTTAAGTACCTCTCTATATTAATAGCTAAAAACTTCCGAGTCATCGTCTTCTTCCTTGTGTTTCATTTCAGACATATTTTATCTCGTGTACAGGGGTTCCTAAGTTTGTCTTAATCACTGTTCACGACTACAATCTTCCACCGTTTGTTCTATCCTGCGGTTACTTCACCGGAAAACGTAGTGCAGAGGCAGAACTTCTCTCCAAATACCCCAACTCCGGTAACTGATAGATCCACCAACCTTCATCAGAAACTTACCTTATGTTTTTAATGATCTCTATCTCCTTGTAGGAGTTGTGTTGAGACCTGGTTTGATATACGGGAAACGAAATTTGAATGGATTCGAAGTCCCGCTTGATCTGGTAGGGGAGCCACTAGACAAGATCTACAATGCTGCAGAGAGTTTCATTAGACCGTTGAGGTCTCTCCCTGCCTCTGATCTGCTCTTGGCTCCACCAGTTAACGTTGATGATCTGGCACTTGCTGTGATTAACGCCGTTAAAGATGATGATTTCTTTGGCATTTTCACTATTGAACAGATCAAAGAAGCAGCTGCAAAAATGAGAGCCTTTAGATACTGAATAGCTTCTTCTGTTCCTCTCTCTCCCTTTGTATTGTAACATTTTGATGAGCTAGGTGACGACAGGCCGATAAATGATATTATGAGATAATTCGTAAGTATATACATATTTTTGGAACTGCACTGTCATAATATGTTTTTCAGAAGTGCTAGAAGGAAATAGTGTTGGAACTGAGTTTTTGACATGAACATTTCCATGTGCTTTTCAGCGAAATTGGTAGTCGTCGTGGCCGGATTAATAGTTTGTTGGAAAGTTTATCACGAGTACTATAATCTAGAATATTCAAACGTCAAAAACAAAGTTAAATAGAAAGAGAACAAAGCAACGAAGTTGGTAACTTAGTATGAACAAAATGAAAAACTCCAAGTAAGTTGGTCTTGACCCATATCGGGTATGACAAACCATTTGTTGTAGATGCAATTTAAAAATACTGTTATTTATTTCTATAGTTATCCCTAGGGGATGGACACTTTACCCGATATCCGAAATGACATCCGAATCCGACTCAAAAAACCGAATCGAAATCTGAACCGAAGTAGCAAAATATTCGGACGAGTATTGACTTAAGAGAGATTGGATATCTGAACCCGGACAGATAATATCTGAACCCGAATGGATATCCGAAGATAACCGGACATATGTATATTTAACCTTATATTTCTAATTTACTGCTCTTATTTTATTCAAAATATTTTTTATTAACATTATAAGTAGTTTAAGATCAGATAATATTCATATAATTATGAATTGCTATTCACTTGGAAAATATATCAAGCTTCTTGTTTTTTGCATTAGCAAAAATTGTATCTAAAAATATAAATCAATATTCAAATTAATAATGTCTTTTTATTTTTAAATTTTATCTCCAAATCTAGTTTTTTGGTTTGTCATTAACCACCGGTTTCCTAATTCAATTTCAATCTGCGATTATTTTCATGTTTGATACTGCATCGATTATTTCTATGTTTGATACTATCATTAACCACCAGTTTTCTAATTCTAAAATTATTAATTTTGACAACAATTATTATCATTTAAAAAAAATTTGAAAAATATAAGTATATATTAAACAAATTTCCAACTTATAATCACCGAATTTGTCTTATCATTAAAAAAATCACAATATTAAAAATACTGAGTTACCTACCGGTAACCCGTTCAACCGCAGGTCTGAGTCGGATTTCAAAACACCAAAACTATAAAATTGTTATATTGATTTATATTTAAAATATCTAATTCAAAATTAAAAACCTAAAAATACATGCACAATATAGTTTTAACCGAACATAAACCCGGATATAAAATAAATATGAGACGGGTTATATAAATGAATATACAAGACCGATTATATAAATGTGATTATATAAAGTTTTCACCAAACATAAATCCGCGCTTTGAAAGCGCGGATCAAAATCTAGTGTCTTTTATGATTGGTGATATCAGTGTCCTTAATTTTGCTGATTTTTTGTTAGGTAAACTGTTAGGGAGTTTTTCTTGGACTCTACTGTTCCCACTTGTATCTTGTAATATTTTTCTTGAACGTTTTCATTTCTTTTATGCAGTGTTTTTTTAATGCTGTCGGCAAGGGACTATTGTTAGGACTTACCACGAGTTAGAGCTACAGTTGACTTTTTCTTTCGAGGTTATAGGTTTAGCGTTGTTAATAGCTAGATATGAAAGTCAAGATCATCTAGGGGTTGGATAGTATATGTGAAAATGGTTTCAGTAAGAAGAGGAAGCGCGCAGCAAGCTATGCTGCATATGTTAATGGAGTATCATGTGCCAAGCTGCAAGATGTTCCCCCACTGGACCCTCAGAGCCAAGTTCCTGAAAAAATGAGAAAATTGGAAGGTGAAAACAAGATTTGTGCTTATGAGAATCGCTCTGGGAAGTCGCTGGTAAGATGCTACACTTATTTTAAGAAGACAAGGATCGTAAAGCGGATTATGATCTACGAGAAGGGTGAATGGAATTATTTGCCCGATCATATTATTTGTGCCATCCAAAAGGACTTGTGTCAAAAGAGGGAAGCAATTGAGTTTGAGTGGTGTGGTCATCATTTTCTCTTGGATTTCTTGCACATGTACATGCTTTTGGAAACTGGGTCAAAAAATCCGCTTGCATGGATTGACATTGGAGGCAAATGTTTTTTCCCTGACATTTACGAGAGTGATGAAAGGAACTATTTCTGCCGTTGTAACTGCTCTGAGGATTTGAAACAGTCTTCTCCTCATGAGATCAACTTGCTCCTTGAGATTGATGTTAACGGTGGGGAGTCACCAAGGTTGAATTTGGAGGAGTGTAGTGATGAATCCGGTGACAGTATGGATGATGTTCCAGCACAGGATAGCTGCAGTCGTAAGATTGGAGCTGCTGTTTCGAAATGGGATGAGACGGACGCTGCTGCAGTCTCTAGTCATAGGCCTACCGGAGCCGAAGGACTTGATAAAGATGCTGTTAAGAAACTTTTTGTCATAGGTACAGCTTCTCTAGGGTCTGTAGTCTTGCTGGATGTAGGCCGCTTTTCCAGTGAGATTGCTGAAGCTGGTCTAGCGCTTTTCGAAAAGCAAGTTGAAATCACTAAAAAACATCGAGGGGATGCAAAAGTTAGATACGCTTGGCTTCTTGCAAAGAGGGAACTTTTATCTGCGGTTATGATGCACGGTTTGGAACTGGAGGAGCATTTATTAAAAAGTCCATATACGGTGTTGGACTAAATTTAACTGCTTCAGACTGCCCTCATTTCAGGTTTGTCCTTGCTCTATCACTGTTACTACCACATACTAGTTCTTTCTTTCGATTGTAAAGCTATATTTTAAGCTCAATATATATATCGGAGTCCGTTTTCGTCAATATCACAGTGCCAGCACTGAAAAAAAAAATTTAGTAACATATATATATATATATATATATATATATATGACAATGGAGTGGATGATCTCGAGAATCCAAAGAATTATGTTGTCTGGAACATCAATATGAACACCCATGTATTCCCGGAATTTGTTGTTAGGTTCAGGCTGTATGTTCCTCCCAATGCTGAAGGTGATTAATTTGTTCTCTTCTAATGAAATCTTCTCACAAATTAAAATCATAACTGATGACGTATTGAAAGGGAGACAAGCTTAGAGATCTGGCCGAAGCTCAGGTCTCAACTAGTAATTTTTTGGAAAAAAATATATAACCCATTTTTTGTGTCCCTTAAAATCTAACAACCTGCGATGTTCTTAAACACATTTGGTTTTCTAGAGGCACGTCTCTCATCTGGGGGTAGGATGGAGATACTCACTGGTTTAGTGGGTATTTCGTTCCATCACATTTTCGTTTTGTGATGTATAAGAAATCGATGACATACACTGGTTTCTGCAGGTAATTTGGTTGCTAGGCAAGATAACTCAGGGGTCACTTTGGAAAGACCAAAGGATGTTCCTCCACAGTTGGTATCAAACATGAGTTTGGTTTTTTTGTTCCTTTCTATGATCTTGTCAAAGGAATTGAAACAACTCTAATTTGGTTGTTTGTACAATACAGGGACCTGAAGGAGGTTCAAGGAGTGGGAGTGCAAACAGTGTGGGTTCAAGCACGACAAAACCCAACTCTCCACGGATGCCTTTCCCTACTCTGTTTGCAGCAATCTCACATAAGATTTCAGAGAAAGTATGTCGTTGATCAATGCTGACTACCAACAACTGAGAGGTAGAAACTGATTTGAGATAGCTTGTTATAATACATCTTAAGAATTACCTGAAAGCTGAAGTCAATCTGTTGTGCAGGTGAAAAATATGACGCGAGCAGAGTTTGTGAGGAAACTGCGGGGAATCTTAGGAGATGATCTGCTTCGGTCCACCGTAACATCTCTTGAAAACCAGGAAAGTTTATTAGTCGTAGTGGAGATTTCGTTTGTAGTAAAACGAAAATCATAAGTTAACAAAGACGAGAGGTGGCTCTCTCTTTTTTGGTTTTGTTTGACTTTAGTCAAAGTTGACAAAGGATATTCATGGAAGCATGAGAAAGCGTGAAGAAGGTGAAGATGGGATGATGATATGATGATGACGACTGCTTTTTTTCTACTGCCGCCCTTGTGGTTCTCCTTTTGACTTTTTTATATAATGTCGTTTCTCTAATTTCTAGTACACTTTTGGTTCTCATGTCTTGTGTTTAGGGTAGGGTTTATGAGTTGAATGTGCTGACTATTCTGACGTGAAAAAAAAACGTACTTGTCATATTTGATGTCGTTGGGTCTTTCTTTATTAGTTGCAAAACATTGTTATGGAGAATCTGGTCGTTGAGTCTAACGTCAAAGTTCTCTTCAATGTTGTTTATTAATCTTCTGTTTAGCTTATAATATGCCACAATGTGTGAGAATGTTATCTCACGCGCATCTCGCTGCCAGAGTTGTGGTCTCCTATGCAACCGCACTTACTAAGCTCTAACTTTGGGGCAAATCCAGACCTAATCCGCTGCAAGCAAGCCTAGGTACAAGGCTGCAACACACATGATAACAGATCGAACTTGAAACATGTATTGCTCTTGGTGATAGTTAAGAAAGATGGCCAAACGACGTCTCAAGTCATAAAGTTCTAGCTCGAAGACTTGTTTCACGTCCTTTAAATGGTACAAGATACTAGATGTGAACTCTATTATCATTGAACGCATTTATTCTTCGACATCAAACTCTTTTGTTTGTTTCAGTATCCAGAAAGATGTGACATCAGAACATTTTTAGGACAAATTTCCTTCTCTAAACACTAGTCATTTATTCTTACAAAAAAAGTTTATTAGACCATAGCAGAAGGTAGATTATGAACATTGCGTGCAAGTTTATCAGCTATTGTCTTTTCCGTCTTTGTAATATGTTGGATAGTAAAAGACTGAAGGAATTCTTTATATCGTAAAAATTCTTCTGTAGTAAATGCGGACCATTTTACGTAGGTATGGGTCCCAACCGAATTTCGGTTTTATCCATTTGAGTTTTAGTTTTTTGGGTTTATCAAAATCAGCTTCATTCGGATTATATGATAGTTTGGTTCGAGTTCTATCGGGTTCAGATTCGGGTCGGGATTAGCACATCTTCAAATAACCAGTATGACCCATTGTAATTTTTGGTTCAGGTCCCAATCGGTTCTCTAGTTTAAAAATACATGATTTGTACATATTTTGTAAGTTGTAAGCAAAATTTAAGTGAAATCGGTTCTTCAGATTTAAAGTACATAATTTGTACCTATTTTAATAACTAAACACCAAAAAATGATTCAAAAAATAAGAAAAGAGCATTAAACGTGATCACTCAAAATCAAACGAAAGATAAACATAGTTATTGATAGAAAAAAACCAAAGAAATGAAAGCATAAAATAAAAACTACGTTCTCATGAAATGAGAAACATTATTCGATGAAAACAAAATCAAAATCTAAAAACTTCAAGCTTCAAACGCCACCTTCAACCTACAAATAATAGATAATTATTTTAGAAATTCAATAATATCTTAAAATATTTTGGATACATATTAGGAATTACAATCATGTTTGGTAGAAATTCTTTTGTGATTTTAAATATTTTGGGTTCTATCGGATATCTATTTAGGTTTAGGTTCAGTTCGGATAATATTCATAACCCAAAATACCATAAAACAATATCCATTTGGTATAGGTTCAGATTAATTTTTATCGGATCGGGTTCGATTCAGATTTTCGGGTTCGGTTATTAGCCCAGCCCTAGTTTTACGAATGTGGACACCATCTTCATCAGTTGAGAACAATCTGTAGCAAACACTATTTCTGAGATATACATAGTTTTCATGCACCCCATCACCCAGATCAAAGCTTCAAATTCTGCACTTAAATGTGATAAATTCATATGGATATTCATGGCACACATCATAGTATCATTAGTTCTTTTCTTTCTGTAAAACACTCTTCTCATGTGTATCAATCTTGTTCCAAACACTATTTCTGAGATATACATAGTTTTCATGCACCCCATCACCCAGATCAAAGCTTCAAATTCTGCACTTAAATGTGATAAATTCATATGGATATTCATGGCACACATCGTAGTATCATTAGTTCTTTTCTTTCTGTAAAACACTCTTCTCATGTGTATCAATCTTGTTCCTTCTATGTTCAATTGATATAACACCAATTTGAACCATGTAAAATTAGACTTCCAGGAAAGGTAAAAGAGTCCCGCATTAAAAAATCTTTGATTTGGACTTTGGTCAACAAAATGCCTTCAATAACTGCAGTACGAAGAATATCCAAAAGATTTCTTGTTTTATTTTTTAAAATTATATCATTTTGATTTTTCAAAATGTATCATGAAATGCATAGAAAATAATTGGAGTATGCTAGAACAACTAGTTCATGTTGGAAAAAACTGATGGACTGGGAAAACACCCAAACATGAAGGAATATTCGACATCGCCCAAGTTTGAAGTGCTAAAGGACATCAAAAATCACATGGTTGACTGTTTTCTATCATTTCGCAAACTGAAGCGAAAAGCCGGACTTCTAAGTCAACCCCGTCGACTTAATGTTTGGTCAGGAGTTTGATATGGTCATGGACCTAGTTCTAAGCATGGGCTTGTAAAATGTGGGATGAATTTTCACGTATGTTAGCCATTTGAAAGGCTCCAAAGAAAAATAGCATTTTGTTGTCATATAAATTGTTAAACAAATTACCAGTAGAGAGAGAAAGAGAAAAACCACCGTGAATAGAATTTAGGCCGACGGTGTGGGCTTTCATAGCTACCGTTGGTCCGGTTTTATGTTTTATTCCTTTTTTGTGCATGTATGTGTGTGATGGAGAGGTTTTTATGTTGCCTTTTCAATTTTGATTCTCCCGGTAAGACTTCTGGCTCCCTGATGTGGTGATCCCTAGAGATCTGCCGTCGCCGGCTTATGACTCCAGAAGTGGAGGCTCTCAAACCTTTGTGTCGCTGGCTTTATGATTTTGACCTTTCTGTGATCCTTTTGTTCTCATGTAGTCAGCGTAGTTTGTTTGGATGAGATCTCAACGTAGGTTGATTGATGCTTTCTGATGATGAAGCTAAGGTGAGGAAGAAAAACGAGTTGTAGGTTCTGGTTTCTTAAACTCTTGATTGGTGGTTTGGTGGCTTTGGATAATATTTCGACGTGGTTCGATAGATGCTCGGAAAGGAGCTCAGCCACTGCTGGTGGTCATGCTGTTCATGTGGGATCTCGGTGAAACTCGCTTAGTTCTCTGACGATGGGGAATATGAAGGGTTTGGTGACACGTGTTTTCTTGTTGTTGAAGGCTAAACACGTGTGTTTGTGTTTGTAGTTTGATGCGCTTGTATTTGTCGGTTTGGACTTAGTCCATTTGTGTTTTTCTTTTTCTTTGTCTTTTTTCTTTGTTGGACTTTATACTTTAGTTTCTTGTAGTTTGTGTGGGCTTTGTTTCCTTTTATAATTCTAGAAGAAAGGTTATTCAAAGAAAAAGATGGCAAAGAAGAAAAAGGCTCCAAAGAATTTATTAAAAAACAAATGTGAATATAACGAAAAAGAAATCGTATTTGAATTGACAATTCTTTCTTCTATTTTTTGGGGAAACATAGAATTGACAATTCTTGTCTATGTTTCAGAAAAAAAAAAGGAAGAACGTGATACAATGACAGGACTGTGGAAGAGGCATCAATAAGATTACAAAGCGATTGAGGAAGTTTTGTCGCTGATTGGTCCCCCTACTACTCTATTTTAAATAAATCGTGCGTAGAATAAAAATCGAATCGAGATACTAAACTTGAAGGTAATTTATTGAAAAGTTCATATATATATATAGAGAATGTGTATGTAAGTGACTATCTATGTTTGTACGTATTTCTCTTGTCTGTTTCATTAACTACGGAAGGGATAGAAAGAAAGAGGCGTTGGTTCCCGCGAGAATTTCGCCTTATTACCCGTTGTCCTGTAAAGGAACTATTATCTTTTGTTAGTATATGTCTTCTCTTCTTTGTGCATTATTCCTTTTACTTTTTTTTTCTTGTTTTAACCTGACCTAGAGCTGAATTCGCATTATATGCTCGATATTTTTGATGAAAAATACTTACCCTAACCATAAATTATATTTTAGCCATAAATGAATATAAAACAAAAAAATAGTTAGTCTGACTAAAACTATAACATAAACCAGTGTGAACTAATCAATTTGAAGATATATAAACATGTTATGTAGGAGATATACGAACATATATATGTACAATAGCCTATAAAAAATACTCCCTCTGTTTTTTTATGTAAGTAATTTTAGTTGAATGCACAGAGATTAAAAAAATATTATTTACTTTTAAAATAGTATTTGTTATACAAATTAAGTATAGATAAACCAATCATAAATAAGTTTATATTATTTCATTGGTCACACAATACCCAACAAAAATAAAAATTATACTGAATAATTAAAGCTATTTATAATTTGAAACAAAAAAAAATTCTTAAAATATGAAATGGATGGAGTATTAAAGATTAGTATAAACATTTGACATAACTACACATTTGTTTTTTTCAAAGAACTAGATTAATTGATTAAACCAATGACATAAACCGGTATAAATTTAACCAAGAGAACTATTATAGTGTTGATATTATAACTGATATCAATATTTTTAAAAAAAAATCTATAATGGTAAATATCCTAAACTAATAATAAGGTATTATTGTCTTTCATGAGAAAGCCTTTTATAAAAAAAAGTCTTGTGTGAGAAAATATAATATATATTCATGTATAGATTGCTGAGAAATGAAAATCTCTCATCCACGAGCTTGAAAAAAATACAAATGTTAATAGACTACAAAATCAAGAAATAAATAATATATTATAGAATGAAAATTATAACAATTTAGTTTTATCTGTTAATTTAATAATGAATTTGTCTAGTCATAACACTTTTGTGCAATAATTTTGTATAGTAGAGTGTTTAAAATGATTATATTTTAATAGAGCATATTCTAGAATTGTTTATATATACTCCTTTAGTTTTTGAATAAGTGTCACTCCGATACTTTTTACACAGATTAAGAAAGTTGTTGAAATATATGAAAATTATTATTAATTATAGTTCTTTGACCAATAGTTTTTGAGATAGATACAATTATTTATAAAATCAATGCAGTTTGCAATTAATTTTCAGTTAAAAATAAATATAATTTGAATTAGAATTGTAAAGTGACACATTTTACGTAGTGGGAAAAAACAGTTAGATGACAATTATTATGAAATATATGGAGTATTATTATATACTCTCTTTGTTTCATAATAAGTTAAGTTTTTTTATTTTGTTTCAAAGTAAATGTCTTTCTATAATTTCAATGTAATTTTGTACAGTACATTTATTTTTTACCTAGTTGAATAACCAAAAATGTTTTATTTAAATTATTTTTATATAATTAATCATACATTAATTAAAAATATACCAATCATTTATACAAATTTCTTAAACTCCGTAAAAAATGTCAAAATAAGAAGTATCAAACAATTTCTCTATGTTTAATATATTAGAAAACTGATTGACATTATTGAATCTATTTAAGACAAATTTTTATACTATTGGTATTCTCAAATATTTGTATCCCATATTCCCATGCACCTTCTTTCGCGTTGACGGATTAACGTTGATGGGACCCAAACAACATCTTCTCCCCATGCAAAGGCTCCTCGAGCTGCTCAATTACTACTGCAAATTCCACAGCTTCGTCCATTTTTTGTTTTACTTTTAGCTTCGTACAATTTTGTTTTCTACACTTTTTGAAAAAAAAACTTTGTTTTCTACATCTATTGGTTAAAAGTTTGATTTCACGTACATTTTACTACCTTATTTTTTTTTCAACTTGATTTTACTACTTTCTTCTACCGTGTAGATTATAGGGAAATCGGCCAATTCATACATCAACAGAGGATCGCGATCCCAATCAGTACATCAACAAACACATGTGCTTAATCATACATCAACACAAGTTTTATTCAAATTCCATACATCAACCAACAATTTTAGGTCAATTCATACACTGACCGTATCTCTGTTAATCAAATGATAATAGGTGTTTACGTGGATTTGACAGTGTCTACGTGAATGCATACGTGGATTTTGCATTTTAAACAATTAATAAAAAAAATTAATTTAAATTTGTAGATAGGAGATATCGAACCCGGGTCCAAACAATTCAAAACATGTGCGCTCAACTAATAATCTAGTTTGGCACAGTGGTTGAGCGCACATGTTTTGAATTATTTGGACCTGAGTTCGATACCCCTATCTACAGATTTAAATTGATTTTTTATTAATTATTTATAATGTAAAATTTACGTAGGCATCCACGTAGGCACCGTCAAATCCACGTAAACATCTCTTATCATTTGACTAACAAAAATACTTTCAATATATAAATTGACCTAAAATTGTTGGTTGATGTATGAAATTTGAATAAAATTTGTATTGATGTATGATTTAATACTTTTATCTAGTTGATGTACTGATCGGGATCGCGACCCTCTGTTGATGTATGAATTGGCCGATTTCCCCGTAGATTATACATGTGTTAGAAACGAAAAGAAAAGAAAATTTGTCAAATGTGTGTTAAGCCTTGGTAATTTTGAAGCCCTCAAACAAATCTTTTCTCTCAAATTGCAGCCTCATTATCTTTCTTTTTCTTTAACCAGTTGATATGAATGTTCAATATTGACTTTTCCTGTAAAATTGAATTCTATATATATCACTAGATATTCAGATTTTATTAATCAAATATTTGGATGCATGCTAAGATTATATTTGTTGAAATTTGTTTTAAGAATTATAATTGAATTTCTTCGTAATGAATATTTAAAAAAATAAGAGGTGAATTCAAAGCCTATAAAAGTTATATGTTTCTTGAAAACGCTCGATCAGTTTTTACACACAAAAAAAAAAGAGAAAAACACTTTCTTATCGTTATAACTTTTTGCAATTACATGTAATATTTTTGAAAGCAAGACAAAATAATAAAAGGAAGCAGAAAGAGAATTCTCTTGAAGGTGAAAACAAGGAGCGTCAATTTTACTGGTCACTTTCTGGTTGTTCAGTATAACATCTTTGCAGCATTTGGCAATATCAGATCTGACGTCTGGCAGAGCAGCAGCAGAGACCCAACAAATCAAACGTTGAGATCATGACACGTTTATGAAAGAGTGTGTACGTTGGTCCAAAGTTGAAATGATAATGTAATGATGAATTAATAATATATACTTTTGACATTCTGTGGAGTTCGTGCTCGTCTGTTCGTACGACAGTAGATAATAGTTGTATCGAGCAGTGTTTCAGTCTTTGCCTCAAACGCAGAGAGAAAGAGAGAGTGACAGAAGCAAAACAAAAAATACTAACTTTTTTTCCTTACATAACTATTTTTTTATTTAATGGATGAAACATAAATAGCTCTTTTTTTTTGAACAACAAAACATAAATAGCTCATAAAAAATACTTACACTTATCGTAATGGATGAAATATAAATAGCTCATTGAAATATTACTTACATTTATCCAAAAGTCACTCACATTTGATTTTTTCTGATAAAAAAGGCACTCCCATTTATATAATAAGACTGCTTACTAATAACCAGGCTTTTGATATAGATGGTTTCATTTTTAGGAAATAATATATTCATTGAGTTGCAAATATTAGTCTAAACATTGGTAATACAATTTGTTATTTTATTATATATATACATGTGTATATATAAAGTCATATAAGACGAAAGTCAATATATTTGTGGTAGTCCAAGGAAAACGGATAGAGGAAATGCTTTTATCTAAGAGAGAGACTAATTGTTCCTTTTCCCATAATTTTCCTTATTTTGTGGATTGATTAATGTGTGCTGTTTTTGACATAAAAAGTCTATGTTTTTTATTGCTAAACGAGGTGTTTTCCTGCAACATGTGCAGTGATAAGTTTTTTAAAAGTTGAATTGTATTAAAAAAATTATTAATATTATATATTTATTATTATTGACTAATATTTAATATAAATTTGATTTAATTAAGCATAAAACTAAGAAAAAATATTTTTGTTTATTTTAAATTATACTTAATAATATATTTGTAATATATTTAAAATTAAAATCTTAGATAATTTTTTATCTATTTATTTTGGTTAAATGTATTAAATCAACTTGTATTAAAAAACTAAAAATTCATATAAAATCGTATAATTATTAAAAATTAGAATTAAAAAATATTCATAGAATTTGCAGATATCAATAATAAACTAATGAATTACGATTAAGAATTAATTAGTTTTTTAAAAATGATGTCTTTTTTTGAAAATATTAGTAATAAAATTTGTATAATTATAAAAAAAATTAGATAACATTTCGAAATTTATAAAGCATATTTCAATATATTTATTTTAGTGATGATTTATAAGTTATTACCATTTTTTAAGAAGTTTACCAAAAATATAAATCAACATAAAATGTAATGTATCAGTTATAGACATATTCTATAAAGTTTAACAAAAATATATATCAGCAATAAATGTAATCGTACATTCATATTTAATTATAAGTCATGTCATTCATTTTAGTGACCATGTCATCATTTTTTTTGTAAAACTGATTGTAGAGAGAACATGCGGTAAAATCACTTCGCAAATAATATATAAGAAATGTTAAATATCATTGATGACAATGAAAGTCTGGTTACAACGTAATTGAAAACCATAATCTCTTAATAACCAATTTAATGTTAGTGACTGCTAAAAAATAAAAAACCCCTAGAATACAGAGTGATCAATTCCAAGCTTCTAACAAAAGAGAACTAGAAATCAATAGGTTCTAAGAACAAGTAGATCAACAACAGTTTAAACACTCAAATCGAAACGCTTCTTGATGTACCTGAACAAATCAGATGAAGCAAGAGAATAGACCGGGAGAATTCAGTCGAGAACTCACTAAAGTGGTTCCGAGTAGGCATCAACGGGACACCTGGCTTACGTCCGGAGCTTCGCTAGAGGAGGACCTTGACCAGAAAATCCCAGCTATCTCGACAGAGAGACAAAAGTTCAGCTGCAGTTACGCTACTTACACGAAAACTAGAGTTACAGTCAAGCATAGGCGATACAACACTCTCCAACATTGCCGACACGACTCAAAGGATGTAGCAGAGACCACGAAGGAACACTCAGCCAATCTGTCAGAACTTTGAACACCAGGGTATGAAGAGCAGAAGGAGAAATAACTCTCCTTAAATGCAAGCAGCCCAAAGACGTAAGAAAACTCCACCTATGAGAAAGTGAGTCACTACATACAATTGTCCTCAAACCCTATAAACCGATGTCGGTAGCAAGATGGAGGAGTCGAACATACGGAAGCCATCGATGTTGACACTTTAACTACGGGAGAGATCCCCATCGAGCACCTCAGTCTCGTCATGTCGTCTCAGACCATGGTAACAAGACGGGAAAGCTCTAAAATTAGCAGCCGAAGGAGCAGACATGG
This sequence comes from Hirschfeldia incana, assembly GCA_026261945.1. NCBI lineage: Eukaryota > Viridiplantae > Streptophyta > Magnoliopsida > Brassicales > Brassicaceae > Hirschfeldia > Hirschfeldia incana. The sequence goes on along the minus strand of JABCMI010000173.1, from coordinate 57,800 downwards.
GAAAGAAGAAGAGGCGGAAGAGAGTTCAGAGGAGAAGAGTACGCTTCAATCCGGCAAGCCTCCGTGTTGGATCTTACCCAGAACCAGCGCAAAATAACCCTAGCTTTACCAAATCGACGGTGCCTCGTGCAAGTATACAGCCTGTCACGACCTCGCACTCTTTCCAAAGATACTAATGACACACCTAGACGTTGGTTTGGTCACCGGATCTGGCCACAATCCGGCGATAACCAGAGATGAAGGAGCAAAGAGGAGTGAGAAAACCTTAGTATAACATGGAGAGGAATTGGAAAATTACGAAGACTAGGGGTGGCGGACTAACGGGAATAGACCCACCGCCAGCCACCAGAAGAGAGCGGAGTGAAAAAGGCGAAAAGGAGAAGGATGCTAGTTCTCATACAAGAAATGGTTTCGGAATCTATATCATAATATAAACAACCAACAAAACATAAATCTTTATGAAAATGTAAATTTTGGCTAATAAATATGCTGTTCGGTTTTGCAGCAATGAATAGTGGACAATCTTAAAATTCTTGAATCTTCCTTGTAGTAAAACTAACTCTTTTAGTTATTTTAAAAACTTAGATATCGTCTTGAATCATTAAAACTGGATCTTAATATTTTTTCCAAAAATCTCACACGTAAGTGTTGAAATATATTTTTCATAGCCTAAATAAGTGTTTCTAATTCTGTATGCAAATATGTCATGAGGATTTCCCATATCAACAACGTCCATTCCTCTCTTTAGTGACTTGTAAAGTACAACAACTATTAGGAAAAAACAGAGTTAGAGTTGTAGCTATATATATATATATATATATATATATATATATATATATCATTTTGTCATTATAACACATGCTAACTTTGAATTATTAAAACTAGAAGAAAACCTTTGCAATGGCAATTATACCTCTTTCGTCAAATTTGGGTCTTTTAGAAAATTTTAGTATGTTAGTAGTACTATTATAGTTCATGGCTTCATGCAGTGGTATAATGTTTGCAAGTATGTGGTAGCATTTAATAGTTTAGATGAGTGGGTGGGTATATGTCACAATTATTGGTGAATGATTACTACCTTTTGCATGCCTTTCATGTTCTGTTTTTTTTTTCTTTTTCAAAACTCCAATCTAGCAAAAAAACTAGTATATGATATTAACGTTTCGGATGTTTAACTCTGCACGTGACATGACGGTGACACAAGCCTGTGTTTCAGTTGTCAACTGCGACTACCCGCGACTACCCATTGAATGTAGACATCAATATATACATCAATACATCAATACATCAATATGATATTTTTTCTTTTTGGGAAAGGGCATAAATATATATATGATATTTTGAAGAGTCTTTAATGTTTCAAGATACATTATGTTTTGATATTTTATATTAAATTAGTTTTTTTTCTGAAAACTGTAGGACCAATTATATTTTATAATTTTTGATAATTGGCTGAATTAGTTTTAGTTTATATTTTTAATGCTAATTTTTAGAAAATGTGTAAGTTTTAATTATTTTGATATGAGGCAACACATCAAACTATCCCGGAACAATTTAAAAAATAATTACTTGATATTTATTTTCTCCAATAAAAAAGAGATCTTGAGGATTTAAAAAAATTCAGTTAGCCAGAAGAAACACTAGTCCTAAGTTACATGGATCTAGCAAAAACAAATATACAACAAACAATGGCACAGAAAAGAAATCCAACATGGGTGAAAACACTATAGCAAATGTATACGCTCCTATGAACATCGAAGGGTCAGCATCCGAACAATTGCGATTTTACTGAAACTGGATGTCTAAGGCAGTATGTAGGTATGTCGACACTCGCGCCATCGGAGGAGTCCTAACCGGGTATCCAAACCAGCCTCCAAAATATATTATATTTTCATTAAATAGGACTTTGGCAAAATGTTCAAATATCAGCGCTGCATATAATTTACGGCCAAAATGAAACTAGAAAATATTTTCAATCTATTGTTTGGTTTATATATGAATAATTATCACCTAATTTACTGGCTCAAATTTATTGACATAATCGTATATATGGACAAATAATATAAACACTTATATCAGTTAATGTGTAAAATCTTGTTTAGATAAAATTAAATAGACTATATTAATCATTTCTGAGATATTATAAATGATTAATTTGATTAGTTGAATAGTATTATGATTAGAACTTATTTTTTAGTTTTAAATATAACGTGATCTCAGTTATTAAATATAATAAGAGTGAATACAATATTTTATTTTTGATTTATGATACAGGTTTTAGTTATGAGCATCACAAAATTTATGTATTTTATTTTAATATAAAATATATAGGGATAATTTGAAAAATACCCTATTTAGGATTTGAAATTTGAAAAACACATTGTCTCTAATTTTTTTTTGAAAACTACACTTTCTTTAATGTAAATTTACTTTGTACCCCCAATTTAATATTTCAATAATTAATACATAAATTCGTAACTAATAATAATTTATAATAATTTAATTTAAAAGAAATATGTGTTTAAAGATAAACATGTTATAATAATAAAGATATATAAAATACATAAAATTATGATTTGAGTTGAGTTTATCATGACGTTAATATAGTTTTTAATTTATTTTGTTAACTTTAAAATAAATAAAATTTATAAATATATTAAAAAGATACAGGAAAGATATTATGTAGTTTAAAAAGATATTATGCATATTCTCTAACGATTTTTCCTTTTTTCTAAAACATTTTTTTTTAAAATATAATAAAATTGAGAAATATTAAGATTGGGCAATTTGGTAAATTTATATATAAATAAGTGTATTTTTCAAAAGCTTAAATCAATGGTGTATTTTTCAAATTATAATCTTATTAAAATGCATTTATCCAAATATTCCCAAATATATATGTATTTGATTCAGTTTTTATTATTTTTACAAAAGTTTGCTAGAATCGCAGCCGCTCTGATTCCTTATAAAGAATAAACATTGAATTCGAAATAAATATTTTTTTGTTTAACAAAAAAAATGATAATAATATTTGGCTGACTTGAAAACACGCATTATGTAAAGGAAATGTCTTTTATTTTACCTATATGCCTTGTTTTTTTTTTTTTGAAAACTGGCTATTTCGATATATTAATATAAGCATCATTCGATAGAGTTTAAAAAACCTTGCAACCGAGAATCTAGGTATTGAAATTACCATGATTTAACTAAATCACAAGAGAAATCTTTGAACCTATAACTTTTTGGGTATGATAGACTAAGCCAGTTGGAACTTTAGTTGGTCCAACCCATGAGTCATAATTTTGTACTGGTATAATTGGCTCTCACAGCGGCAGTGCATGAAGCTATGTCGCTTAAAGGGTGTTTGTGAAGAGCTCATGGATAATCCGACAATGGTTGAGGTCTATTTTAATTCACAAAACGCAATTAATAGACATATCACCATGTATTAGAGTGCACGAAGTAGATTATCAAATGACGATATTATATTTTATCTGGATAAATTTCTAGAGGAGAAGTTCTCTTAGATGTAGTGCATAAATCAGAAACCTGAACTTACATGTTAACTAAACTTTTACATGGAGTCAGAGTCGACAGTCGAGGGTTGCTTGACCTTGCTCAAGTATGGTCGAACCTGAAAGATTCAAATTCTGTGTCATAGAAACTCAAAATAGATGACTAAAAACATCTTCAATGTAAAACTCTATATTTTTTTAAATGAAATAAAATGGAATATAGAGTAAAAATGCTTAAACTCTGCTCTATTTTTCACTCTTTAATGGAGTAATGAACAAACAAAAGTTTGGTATAACCTCAAATATAAAGTTTGAGAGTGTTTCTCTGCAAAAAACAAAACTCTATATTAAACCTTAAATTTTTTGTATTGTACAAAATAGTCCTTATGTTTGATAAATCTTAACTAAAAACATAAATCGTTACAATAACTATAAAATATACAACCAAAAGTATTATAAACGAAACTAATAAATAAAATATTAAATTATAGTAAAATATTGCATGTAGATAAAAACATACGAAATAATTCATTAAATTTAAATAAATCACATAACTATTCATTAAAATTACCTCCATAGATTTCATATACGATCAATTAAAGCATTTGGAAGTTAATGTAGCTTCTAAAATTTGTGAATACTCTTCACAGTACTTAATTAAAAGCTCTTAGGGTTGAGAATACTCTTCTCAGTGGTTCATAAGAACCTCTTTAGGGTTTGGAAATACTCTTTCATGTGCTATAAAACTCGTATCGAAATCTCTCTTTTATTAATTCATCATAAACTGAATACAACTATAGGCTTGAATGCATATATATAATAAATCAAAAACCCTAATATAATTTAAAATAGGAAAATCATTAAAACCCTAAAACAATAAAAGTAATTATTCTATATATTGATAAATAATAATATTTGGAATATATCCAAATATTCTCTGCATCATTCTCTCCGGGTTGGAGAAGATTCGTCATTGAATCTTGATCAAACGAAGTTAACGAACGCATCTCTGATAGGAAGATGCTAATACTCACCATGACATCCAGAACCGTCTTCAATTGAGAAATTAAATGAACCTGGCTCTGATACCAACTGATGTAGCGGAAGCTTATAAAATTTGTCAATACTCTTCACAGTGCTTAATTAAAAGCTCTTAGGGTTGAGAATACTCTTCTCAGTAGTTCATAAGAATCTCTTTAGGGTTTGGAAATACTCTTTCCCGTGCTATAAAGCTCGTATCGAAATCTCTCTTTTATTAATTCATCATAAACTGAATACAACTATATGCTTGAATGCCTATATATAATAAATCAAAAACCCTAATATAATTTAAAATAGGAAAATCATTAAAACCCTAAAACAATAAAAGTAATTATTCTATATATTGATAAATAATAATATTTGGAATATATCCAAATATTCTCTGCATCAGAAGTGATAAACAAGTTTTTCTTTTATTTTTGTAGATTAAGAACTTTTTTTGAAAACAAACTTTCTTATTTATTGTCATTTCAACTTGTAAAGCTGATGTCGATTTTACATCTCTAATTAGTGTGTGATATCACATTCATCTTCAATAATCATGTTATTCACACAATGTTATTATATCTTGTAATAACATTATTTAATCTTTGCATGATATTTATTTTATTATTAATTAAAAAGACTAAAATGATCAAATAAAAAAGTTAATAATATTATTTTAAAGTTACACAAGTAAAAAAGTGGAAAATAAAAAACCTTAAATTTAATGTTTTGTACAGTGAAACCTTATAACTGAGGACTCATCGTAAAAAACCTTAAAATTTAAGGTTGTAAAGTTTCTTTTGTAGTGCACAAACCTTATATTTAAAGTTATAAGAGAATTTTTGGAGATTCTCTAAGTGCTTGAACTCAAAACAAAGTGAAAAACTGCGAGTTAGTGATTTAGATCTAGTATGGTTTGGTATATATATACTGTCAGTTAATTGAGCTAATTCTAGGAATATGGGAGTTAATGCCCGAATGAAATCTCCATGTCAACTTAGAAGGGGTTAGTGGAAGACGAATTTAGGTAGAATTAATTAATTTTAAGAATCAAGAGATTTGTTAAATTTATAAAAAATTCTAATGAGTTTTTCATATTTAAAAAGTCTAGGAAACTATTCTACTATAATGATTTCGAGAATTTTGAGTATCTATGTAATATTTCATGAAAATCTTGTTTTATGAGTCAAAGTTATAAGAATTCAAGTCTCAGTAACACAATATTTTGATAAAATTAAGAATCTTTAAAATCCAAACTTATTAATTAAGTCCATAAATAGTCTAAAAAAAACTCTGCGTTGCAACTTTCACAATAACAACACAGAGTTTTTTTTTTGTCGGTAAGACGAAAAACTATATACATAATTTGTTATATCAGTTGAAAGTTGATGTATTCTTTTCTTTTTAAAGAACGAACTATTTCGTCAGTAATCTTATACAAATTACAATTTTAGTGTTTACACATCGTAAACATTTAGTCAGATTATGATCAGTGCCATGCCTTCATTGTTAAAAAAAATGAAACTTTGGCTTAGGGCAGCAAATTTTTAGAAAATTAATAGGGCATATTTCACTAAAGTTTTTCACATCAAAGTATCTTTCATTAGTTAATTTCTGATTTAATCAATTTTATTAATTATATTATTTTAATCCTACATAATGGATAATATATATAGCTTGTGTTAGAAGTTTTATAGTAATTTCGATAAGATCAATGCTTACTAGATTAAGAGACCAGGGAAGATTGATTTGTATGGTTATAGTTAGTGGACTTATTATGGCTATCTAATGATATTTTAGTATTTTTATAGTAGAATAACCAGATAAAAATAAATTATAAATAGTTTTTAGTACTATAAAGATAAGAATGTCGGTTATTTGTGCATGAAAATGGGTTTAGACACTAAATTGAAATTTGGTTATACATTTGTAAAAAAAATAGAACTTTAGAATAATCATTTATTTTTGATGTTTTTAACGTTTTCACTATGCAGCAACATTGTTTATTATTGTAAATTGATAGAGTGGATTATTTTAGTTTTATCTGCTTATGTTAACCATAAGTGTTCGCAGGGCTTTGATTATGATTTATAAATGTTATCTTTTAAAACCAAATGTCATCATATTACCGTCAAGGCGTCAAATGAATTCTAATCAACTATGAAAATTTTAAGATTTTATTGTCATTGGTTTATTGATTTTAACGATTTTTATAAAATCTTTGTTATTGGTTTGAGAATTTTATAAATCTATTAAAATCTCTTGTTATTCAAAAAGTTTAGTTATTGTTGATTCTCTAATTCCTAATAAGTCCATTATTATTGAGAAATGAACTCTCTCCATTTTTACTCATAAGACATGACTTTCAAAATATCATGTGTATCTATGAGATTTATAAAATCTATGTGATAGAAAAGTCTAGAAAACAAAATAATCATTCTTGAAAAATATCTTATGCTTTCAACCTAAATCATAACTCATTCTATATAATTACTTTTTAGATGTATAATTATATTTTATTGTTTTATCAATAAAAATAAAAATTATATATTTTTTCGAATTATACATTTTTGAACTCAAGCTTTTTTGATATTCTTTTTGCTTTATTTTTTTCATTTTATACATTTTTTTTTCAATTTTTACAACAGAAAAAAGTTTCAAATTTTTATTTTGAAATTATCAAATTCTTTTTGAAACTATTTTTTTCTTTAAAAAAATAATTATTTATTAAAATTTTTATTTTAAATTTTTATTTTAAATTCTAAAATTTCTTAACTATATATTAATTTACTAAATGAATGATAGAAAACAAATAACATAAATTCATAAAGTAGCAATCTATAAAAAAGTCATAATCAAATTTTGTAAGTCAATGTATATATATTTTTTTAATCCACATAACTTTAAAAATCAATCAACTTTAAAATTCACAAACTCTACACAAATTTACCTCAACTATGTACAATTCGTCAAATTATTGACTGTCGGGTCATGTGTGCTCGAGTGTTGACGAGTAAGGAAACTTCAAACACCTCCCTAGTGAAAGCAATGAACTAAATATTCTTTGGTGGGAATCATAAAAATTATTCTTTTTTCTTTCTCTCTTTTGTCTTTTACTTTGGACCTAAAAACAAACGAGATATTTTTTTTCTTTTATGAGAATAAAGAAACATTCTTTGCTTTATTGTATACGTTATTTATCTTTTCGAAAAGCTTATGGTGACACAGTTCATATATACTCCTTTATACCCACTTCGAAATCTCAAAGCCAATCATAAAGATAAATCATTAATCATATATCAACCATAATCACATCCAATTCTTCTAAATAAGATAAAGTTTACACTGAGTAAAAACTATATAGGTTTTCTATTTTTATCAGCTTTACCCAGTCTCTTTATTTGTTTGCTTTCTTTTCCTTCATGTCCTCTTTTGTCATTCTTTAAAACCTTTTCCCCTTTTTTCTTCCCTTTTTTCTCTTTTACGTCTTTCCTTTTTCTCTGTCATAATAATTTATTATAACATATTTAAACTTCCATCCCGTTAACATCAAATTGTCAAATAAAAATAAAAATATAAAAGTTGAAAAAGAAACTTAACATTTATTTTGTGTATCTAGTGCTCGATTCTTTCACTAGCTCGTCTCAATATGAAAATAAAAAGAACAGTGTTTTTCAACCTTCGGAGAGACATTGAGATTCAAGCTTAAAACATAAACATCCAATTGATATGAATATCAACACTAGTTATTCGCAAAAATAGAAGCTAACGACTACCAATTAATTACTAGCTTGCTATCACAATAACTTAGTGAGATCGGCCCAAAGTAAATTCAAGATTAGGCTTGAAGGGGCTTGTTCCGGAGATACTTGACAAGCTCATCTCCTCTGATGATATCCTCTCATAACTTGAACACTTTCCATCTATATCCTTCTGTTATTTAAACCACGACAAAAACTATTAGCAAAATTTTCTATTAAATGTAAATAATTTTACATTGTATACATGTAATTAGGTATGGTAAGTGTGAATGTAGATGATCACGTACATAAGCTTAGTTAACTATTAACAAAGCGAGAAAGGCAAGTAAGTAGATGCGAAGCTTAAGCAACGTATGCCACCGTAATAAAAATTTATCTCAACGGTATTATTTATAATTAAAAAGTGCACAACATTATGCAAATTAAGTGAAGGGGGATTCAACATGCACATAATATATAAGGTTATTGTTTTTAAGGAAGATTATAATGTATAAGGTTCTTGTATTATACATATTACGACGACATTAGTGCAAAAAACTACGCTAAGCCTACTTATTGTCCGTGCTAGTGTTTGATACTGACACAAAAATATATATTCCAATTGTTCAATGGTTGCTGCCATGGTTTTCTTTTTTTTTTTCCCATGTTGGCTCCAAAATTAGTAACCGCACCTCGAGGCTTAAGCTTTCATATTCACAATATGTGCGTGTCAAAGGTCAAAACCAAAAACTCACCATGGTCAATGTCAATGGGGTTCGGTTTTCTTTATTATCTTTATTCCTATAGATGTATAGATAAAGAAAATATCTTTTTTTTTTGTAAATTCCTAAAGCAAGCTTTAATGAAATCCCTTTTTGTGGCACCCCTTTTGAGGGTTTTGGGTGACTTAGCAATGAAAAGAAATCGACAATGCATAAATAAAACTGTTATTACTACAATATATATATATACACCACATATTCGTGTGTACATAGTATTTGTAGAAAGAAAAGTATCGTACCTCAGAAGGTAGCCTAATTTCTGCAACATTATCGACTAGCTTCCCATGCAAACGTGCCTCTCTGCAAAAGCCAACAAAAGCTTTGTAGTATGAGACATCGATATTATATTGGCCTTAAGGATATAAATAAAATAATCAAAGAAATAAACAAAAAGAGGAAGAAAAGTGAACAGGCAGATAAGAATTAAGAAATACAGAACGAAAGAAAACAAAGTGGTTTTCTTTTGGTAATAACAAAGTTGCTCTTAGATCTGTCGACTGCATGGATGTATGTGTAACGTAAGCAAAATATCGAACAATTTTATTATGAGATATTTTTACTTTATCTTGGTATAAAGTTGAGAAACCAATTTTTGGATACAACCCATGTGTTTGTCCATTTTTACATGCGTTATTGTATAAAATTTTAGTGTAGCTAATTGAAAATGGTATATCTGAAGTGCTTTTTGGCAGTGGTCAGTAACTGTTGAACAAAAAAAATGGACTATAGTGTATGTAATATAATTATAATTGTTATATATGCATACAAGTTTTAGTTTTTGGCTGTAATTTTTTTTTCTCCTGCCCATTGTCCATATATACTCATAATATAATAGTATCGTTTTGCTAAGTAGTCCTATAAAGTCAAAGAAAAGACTAGTGATTTTAATCAAATATACGGTCATGTGAAGAATATCCTGTATAGTGCGTGTGTGTGTGTGTTTTGTTGAGTGTTATATATAAATGTATAAATAACACTTTGTTTTGCTAACTAGTAACTATCTGTAACTGTCTACAAAATTAACAATCGAGAGGGAGAGAGAGGTAGAGGACAACACATGATGATTAACCAATCATGTGGCTTTTATAACTCGATCCATTTGTGGCTGAGAAAGGGACAAACCAGAAATACAAAGCAGAACGATAACCCGAAATTCAACACTATATTTTAAATCCTGTACTCTTAGTCTCTTACTATATATCGTGTTTATAAAATATAAATTATATAAGGGCATGCACATGCTTAAGCGAGAAGCTACATATTGTATGTGAACAATGGAATCAATATAAGCAAAAAAAAACAATGGAATCAATATACATCGAGGCATCAATGTATATTTAGAATCTATAGATATACCGTATATGTACGTACGTACCCGGAAGAATTGGTCCATAGACCGTTTGATTTCTCTAGAGGATTCATCAGTTCATCGCTATCTCTAGATTTTCTATTCATATCGAACATCCAATCGTCTGAGTTATTATCACCTGAAGATCCATTTTCATAGACATCAGATTGTCCTGAATCACATTTGGAAAATATAAATTAGGGTTTCTATCAAAACCACATTTTTATTATTGAATTCTCTAAATCCCATTATTAGCCTCCAAAATAATCTTGAAATATCTCTCAAACACTAACCTGACGAAGCTGCTGCTTTATCTGTCGTCTTCACTGTTCTGTACATCTGATATAACAAAATAAATACATCAAAGATAAAATTAAAAACGCACGTACATAGTTCGTGATAATGTTTTTTTTTTTTTTGCTAAATAGTTCATGATAATGTTGATCAAGTAAAAAAGCAAAGTTCAAATAATATATCGCCTGAACCTTCGTATTTATAGATGCACGTATCGAATTATATGTCAATGGAAGAAGAGACCAAAGAATGTAGACCAATGTACTGTTGTGTGTCCGACACAGTTGAGTAGTACCAACAAATTTTCAAAATTAGAAACACATACATATGGAAGGTATAAAGAAAAGAGAAAAAAAAAACTAGAACTGTTCAGACACAGAAGCATTAAATGACATTATTAATGAAGTTTACGATTTTCATGTCCCCATGCATGAATTTATGTGTCAAACCATGGTTAAACAAAGCCCACAACACAGATAGAGACGCGAAACCATGGTTAAGTTAACTATACCTTCTCTCTCTCTCTATGCAAGACCAAAACCATTTCATCATTGAGAAATGATGATGTTTTTTGTACCCTCTCCTTTTCTGAGTTTCTGTTTTTAATCAGAACTAGTAAATTCTTACATAGGAATATTTACATTTAATTGGGTAATTATGTGCTAAAAAATTGGGTAACTAACCCTACTTAGATTGTCCTAAGATTTTGTGCTCCGACTCGTACGCATAGATATATAACCAAACACTAATACTTTTTCGAGCAGTATGATTACGTAGAAAACAAAGTATGAATTTTGGTGTCTAACCCAATACAAGAATGGATGGATGATAAGAAACCAGAGTACCAATGTTTTTCTTGAATTTCTTGATGAGGTTTATTTTTATTTATTTAGTTATTCACAATTACATACCTAAACGACTTCTCTCTCTCTCTCCGACTTACTATTTCATTCCTATCAGTTATTGTAATATCGAGTGATTTTTTGGTTACTTGTAACAAGACAAGTTTATTCTTTCAAGACGAAATAAAAATTTGAACTTGTAAAAAAGTATTGTCCTAGTATATAAGGACCATCAGATATAGCAGAGAGAACAAAAGAGAGACTTTTTACATGTATGGAATGTTTATTGACATTTTTTTCTTTTGTCTTAACTCATCCAACCGTTGCATTACTGGTGAGCAAAATAGGATTTAATTAAGATAAGAATAGAAAAGGAAGGATCAGAAGCAAACAAGATTCGATCTGTTCTGACTCGAGTGAAACTCCGATTTAAGGAAGTCACCGAGTCAAATACATCGATACCCGAGAAGTTTATTATTAACTGGTTTACTATATACCTATAATTTATTTTACGCCCACTAACTAGTATACTTATATGTACAGATTATAAATAAACATTTAAGATCATCAGAGATTTTACCTGTAAATGGGACTTAACATGAGCCAAGGTGAGATCTTTGACATCCATAAGCTCAAGAACTGATTTAGGCGTTGCTCCTAATAAAAAATTGATTCACGTAAATTATTAATTTAGAACCCATTAAACGGTAAATAAAGGTTATTAAGAACATACTTTCATGGCCACCAAGCAACTCAACGGCGTGAACGAAACGGGCATGGAGAGTAGTTGTCCATCGCATCCGTGGAGCTCTCATGCTTCGTTTAGCTGGGAATCTCGGCATGAATCTCGCTCTGTTCGGAGTCTGATGATGATGTTCATGATTATGGTAATTAGGGTTTGTAATTAAACTGGAGTTACTAACGCTACTAGTACCAAAGGTATTGTTGATTGCCGTGGGAGTCAGTGAAGAAGAGGGAATTAGAGACGACGGGTCAAAAGGGAAATACGGCGGCAGCGGCCGGTGATGAGGACGTGGATGAGGGTTTTGGTATAGAGGGATTCCTCTTATTGGCCGTAAGTGAGTATTGAGGTCATGAGCAAGAAACCCTTGTTGTTGTTGTTGTGTCTGAAACTGGAAAGAGGTCAAGAAGTTAGAGCCGTTGCAATTAGGAAGAAGGGGTGGATGCTGATGTTGTTGTTGTTGTTGTTGTTGGTGTTGGGGTTGATGTTGATGTTGATGAGAGTTGTTAGTGAGCGAAAGGTCTCCGAGTGGATGCTGATGGTTACTGTTTTTTTTTGAGCTGGGATTAGAGACGAGAGAAGATGTTCTTGAATCAAGAGCTCTTCTCCAAAACCCTAAATCGAGTTCCCCATGTTCTTCTTGATCTGTTGTTGATCTTCTTCTCTGCCACGTCGATGATGGTTTGCTGTTTGGAGGACTAATTTGTAAGGAAAGATCGGGTTGAGCAGGAAAAAGCTCCATGGAAGAGAGCTTTAACTTCCTTTTCTTCTTCCTGTTCTTATTCTTCTTGAAGAAGATTTTCAGTCGGTGCCTAGAGATATGAACCCTAGTTCTTGTTTTCTTGATGCAAGACAAAGGAAGCAAAAACTGAATATTTATCCTTTTAGATTTTATTGTTGGTAGAGAGGAAAAAAAGAAAAGAGGAGGAGAGTTCTGGGTTTTGTTGAGAATGTCGTTTCTATTGTTTTGAGGCTAAGTTGATTTTGCTAAGATTTCTGAGATATAGAGAGAGAAAATCAATGACAAGGTAGTATGTAGTGAACGGTTGTTTCTTTTGTGTGAAGTATATGTGAGAAAATGACACTTGAGTGTGTGTGAGTGAGAGGAGAGAGAACGTGTTTGTGTGGACAAGGGGGGGCTAGAGGAACTTAGGTTAAGAAAGGAGAAGAAAAGCAAATGATAAAGAAAATGGAAAGAGAAAAAGGGAAAAAAAAGAGAAAGAAGAACTAAAATAAAATTAAAAGTGGTAAACGGTAAATAAGGCTTCTTTTTCTTTCTTTTTTTTGCGCTCTTTTGTTTTCTTTGTATGAGAAAAGTAAATCCTTTATTATTGTTCTTTTCTTAATTTACATTCTACCTATTATTTTACTGCTTATTCCGCTTTTTCCCCAATACCAATAAAATTTATGCATGAATCTTTTTAATAAGAGATAATAGTCTTATGATGGATCTATACTATTATTTGCGAAGTAAATTTTTGCAACAGAGCTCTCACGTTGAAAGTTAGAGCGACTAATATCGATATTACTCTTAATGAATAAAATATAAAAATAAACAGAAATAAAAAACGAAAATTAATTAGATAATTGATTAAAATTAATAATACTAACGATTATCCAAAAATAAAAATATATTTAAAATATCAAGATAATTCAAATATATGTTGTGTTGTTATCTGTTTTTTAATAAAAATTAAAAAAACATAAAGTACATAAATAAATATTAATCTATATAATAACACATATATTTATAAGAAATTATAAAAAATTTAGTAACTATGATTTAATATAATAAAAATTCCCGAAATATATAAACGAATAAGTCTATTGAAATCAGATAATTCATCACAAACAGATATAATAAAAGTCTATTTTAAAAATCAAAAAAAATAATTCATATACATATTATAAGTCTATTGAAATCAGATAATTCATCACAAACTGATATAATAAAAGTCTATTTTAAAAATCAAAAAAATAATTCATATACATATTTTGTTACTATCTAAAAATATATTTAATAAATACTAAATAAAATATTTATATATATATTGCTATCTAAAAAGAATGAATTCTAATAATAAATAAAATTAGTTACAAAATATATAATTAAAAATATTTCCATAAAACATTTAGTAACTTATAATAAAAATTACCCAAATGTAAAAACGAAGAAGCTTTATGAAATCAGATAATTCATCAAACCTTATATAAAACTAATATCATATAAAAAGAATATCTTTTAATAATAAATAAAATTAGTTACAAAATATATAATTAAAAATATTTCCATAAAACATTTAATAACTATGATTTAATATAATAAAAATTACTCAAATATAAAAACGAATAAGCTTACCATGCTATTTAATTAGTAATTGTGAAACGATTAAGCCCGCTTGAGCGGGCATAACACCTAGTTCTGATAAAATGGAAAGACAATATGGTTCTTTGATATTGTCCCAAACAAAAATATTTAGCATGTTAAAAAAGCTGACCAAATAGTTAAGTTAAACTTTGTGGAAAGCAAATAATTTTTTTTCATTCGAGTTGCACCAGAATTGTGAAAAGAAAGACAATTCTTCTTTTGTGACGGTTGAATCCTAAAGTTCACTCGAGAAATGAATGTTCTATTGATAATAATATCAAAAGTAAACGATGAATATAATGAGTATATGAAGACAACAGGACATGAATGCAAGAAAGTATAATCGTATTGAGACTATAATTTAGCTATATAGAAAGAGACGGATCCCCTGTCTTTGACTTTTTTTCCTTCTTGTATATGTTAGTGGCGTATAGCGGATGAACCTTGACTTTCGTGGATCCATGGTTCCTTTTTAAGCTTCGATGGTACTTGATTAGGATTTTACTGCGTTCGGGTTGATATCTCCGACCAGGTATCGAGCGGAATAAAACCCAGTTCCAACAGTGACAAAGATGACCTACACAATTCTAAAAAGTATAAAATTTGCTAATTATATTTTGGTCATCGTGATGTTTAATATGAATAAACAATCCTTCAAATGTCTTTTTCAAACATAAACACAATAAAATACTCGTTACATGAGGAAGAATAGAAAGGTGAAAACTTTGAAATGGTTATCTTTTATGCCCACACGCTCTCAATGCTTTGCTTTTTTTTACTGAAACCCAAGGTAGATTCTCCTCTTAAAAACCCCTAAAATCATTCCAAAAAGAAGCCTACAAATTCAATAACAAAAGTTTAATTACAAAAGAAAGGAAGAACAAAGATAAAGATGAAAAGAGAGTGAAAAAGGAAAAAAAAAAGAGGAACGAAACAAAGTTTGCGCATACTTGAGTCAAAAAGAAAGAAAAAAACAAACTTTGCGTATTTTAGCTCGTATGACTAGTGTTCTCCCAATGTTTATTTCCATTTCATTTTTAAATTTTACCTTAATGATTAAATTCCCTTACTAAATAGTTTTTGAATAATCAGTTTTATTAGACTAGTGTTTAAATCGACCCCCCTTTAAATTCACGCAACTGCTATAGTAACTAGCACAACGAACGTTGGTGTATGAGATCATTTTCAACAAGCACCCTCATTTAAAAAAGGGAAACATCTTTAAAAATAAGAAAATGATGGTGTGCTAGTGTGTTACTACAATGGCCACTCTCAAGTTTGTTTTTAAAAGAATTTGATATTTACATTGAGCCCTCAGTATTATTAATAATTAATAATAATCACTATACTTTCATAAATAAACAAAAGTACTATATGCAAATAATAAAATGAAATATTCTAAGAAAATATAATAATAAGTAATGAAATGTATATATAACTAGTATAAACGTGTTAATAATTTTTTTCAGTTGAAATGTTTATAAAATATAACAATAAATACTAAAATGTGATATAAAACAAATTATTCGTAGAATATTTTTGAGGGTATATTACTCATCCCCTCAAAATTTCAAAAAGGAAGGTTTGTTGAAATGCAAAAAAATTTACAAAGTACAATCAAATTGGGAACAAAATTTCAATTTCCAACGTTGGATTTTGAAGTTGTGGTGCTTTTATGTAAAAGACAATGGAAGTTTTTTTTTATATCTATAAAAAGCCCAAACCCAATCAAAGGCCTCGTTTAAGAATATATTTCGTTTTATCGAGAACCAAACGATAATCACATCACTACTTCAAATCAAAGGGAAGGGAATAATCTATATATATATAAAATATATTTTTCTCGATTCTTAGAACATGTGAAAGTATGTTTTGTTGACATGTGTCTTATTCTTCTATCTTTTTACATTTTAAATCTTTATTCTTTTAGATTACTATAATTTGATTCACCATTTTCTAATTGTGCACTATCTAACTATTTTCACAATAATCAACATCTTTTTAAAGTTTGATAATCAATTTTATTAATTACAAAATAAAAATAAATAAAATAATATAAATATATTTTTAATTTATTCACAACTAAAAATAGCATAAACTTCAATATTTTATTAGTCTTTACTATTTTCTATTATTTCATTTAGAAATGATATATTTATTTTAATATTGACCAAGTTAAGAAAAATAAACTAGAAACACAACTCATAATCGAAACATAAAATCTCCATAATCATAAAAAAATGACAAAGACACACTAACTAAGTAAATGTTTAGAACTGAAACGATATGAAGAACAAAAACTAACTTAGCTCACTTATCATAATATGTTTTGGTTATAACAAAGAGATATCGAAAAAAAGTAGAAAGATAAACTCAGAGACAAAGCATCTTTCGAATACAAAGAAACACGGTAAAAAACCAACACAAAGATCCAATAAAGCGTGTTAGAGCAAGAATACTCAACATAAGGTAAAAATTACCATGAAATAAGAAGACAAATATTTAACACACCACAAGCGCAACCACCAGCTAAGATGTACGAAGCACATCAAAAACTGAAAAAACACAGAAAAAATGTTTATACTAGCGGAAGACCACAAAAATCTAGATAAAGAAAACCAAAATTTAACTTCGCACACTTATACTAAGAAAAACATGGGAAGAAAACATACAGCCTCAAGGAAGGAGAATGAAGGTTAACCACCAGAAAAACAAAGCTCAAACTTGAGACCAAACACAACATTATAAATTTACATAGCATACACGGAAGAAAACACTATCTAAACCTGGAGTCGCAAATTTGGAAAAATAGAAAGCCACTAGAGACACGAACAGTAATGAAATCAGCAAATCGTAGAGCCAACCTCAAACTATGAAAGAGAGCATATAAGTCAGATGATCAAAAACTAAATGTAAGCTAACGAAGAAGAAATCAACATCAAAGACGACTAGATTCTGACCCAACCTAAAGAGATGCACTTCCTAACATCAACAAAAATCAAAATAAGAAAGAAGCAACCAGTATTGACTGGAACAACCTATAATACTGTGAGTAACAACCATACAACTTGAAACTTATAAACCCAATCTATATCAAATACCAAACAACATGAGGAAGAACAAACACACATAGGTGCGTATTTTTTGATGAAAGTGAGAATTAAAGCACATGGAAAAGGTAAACAAAATACATAGATATTGACGGCTTAAAGTCAAAATATGGAGATGACCACATAATTACATCATCCAAAATAAAAACATTATGATATAAATCAATAAAAAACATTAAATAATGCTCTTAACAAATAGAGATGACCACATAATTACACCATCCAAAAAATATATAAACCTATTACCCATTATGATATAACACAATAAAAACATTAAATAATACTCTTAACAAACAGAGATGACCACATAATTACATCATCCAAAAAATATTACTCAACAACAATAAATATCAAAATTTTCAAATTTTTATTACTAAGATTTAGGATTAAAAATACATTGTACCAACTTCAAATGTATCTTTAAGATCAATATATATCTGATTGGTTAAATTGATATAGTCAAAACTTTTTAATTTTGACAAATACAAAGCTAGAAGAAACTGGAGGTTAATATAACACTTATGATTATTTGAAATTATCATCATAAGCACCGCTCACAAAATATAATTCATTGAAATCAACCTAGCAGAGACCAAAATATCAAACTTTTATAACACCTTCCATTACCCCAATATACAAAACTAGGTCGAACCCGATCCGAAGTAAGAATATCAGTCTAGTTCCATTTTAGCCGATAACTGAAGAGTAACCTGAATTGAACCGAACAAATACAAAGCTGATGGTATAAAACGTGATAAAAAATTTCATCTTATTCTAAATGAGATGATGCAAAATAAAGATAAATAAAAAATGCAGTTTATATAACTAGCATTGATTTATCAATTTAAATTTGTAAGCATGTTTACTATCATTTGTAATACATATATATATATATATATAATGTGAAAAATAATATTTTCACAACATAATATATACATATAAATATATATGTATAAACTTTAATTTAATATAATAATTGTAAGATGAAGTCCACATTTATAAATTATCTAAATCATTTAAATTAATAAGTTTCAATCAAATAATAAGCAATTCAACTATTACAATTTCATATTGTCATGCATATATTTAAACTTGAATTTCTTTCATAGTAACTTTGCTAAGACTACAATCAAATTAATAAATTTCATATGATCATGTACATATTTTGTTTTCTAAAATACTGTTGAAAAATGTTCTAGATTATAAAACCATAGTCAAATCATAACAATATTAGCAAAACCGATGCGTAGCACCGGCAAACCCCTAGTAAATAGTACAGTTAACTTTATTAATCAACCAAAAATACTTTATCTCTTTTTTATTAAGTGTCACTTTAGTTGATTTTTTGTTTTATAAAGAGTGTTATTCTACCAATGCAATTTATACAATTTTTAGTTCAAAATTAATTACAAATGCATTAATCTTATATTATAAATAAAATTATTTATCTGAAATATTATTGATTAGATGTGTGATATTAATGAAAATATAAATACATTTAATTGAATTTCTTAGTAAATATTGTCTAAGTGACACTCTTTTAAAAACGGATGGAGTAATTATTTACAAATATCCAGTCAAGATCCCCTTTTTATCCAACGGTTCAATATTTGATTCACTGTAAAATCTTGCCGACAAATGATTTGAATGATATCTGCAAATTAATTACGACATACTAAAATAGTGAACGTATTCAATTTAAACCAATTGTTAAATCATCTTTGACATAATGGTTCGTAGTGCTGATGACTTAGGCCTTGAGATCGGCGAGATACCTCTATAGGGAATAGAAATCTCCATAAGAAAACGACATTTGATCTTAATTTTCTTGAAATTCACAGAGATGTTTCTGTATTTGCTTTTGATTTTGTCATTAACATGTGAGTAGTTACAACTACATTACTATAAGCATTTTTCATTAATGGTAAATTATTAAACTATTAATATTAGATTCTTGATTTTCCGTAGGGTTCCCAACAAAGCCCCCAAACCCTAATGGGAGTATTTATTATCTAACCGTGTTTAGTGCTATTCTTTTTTGAAACCCGATATTAAATGAACTTTAACAAGACAGAAACCATGTTATATATATATATATAATAATAATCTTGATATAATCTAAAATAATTGGGATGACGTTAAATTTTTGAAAACGGGATGAACATATGAGAAACAAAATCTACGGTTACTAATTTTATATTCCCAGCATTTTATTTAATTGTAGTTTTAATTTTTTTGTATTTTTTCATAATAAAACATCATTACATATATATCTAATTATATTTCAACAAATAAAAATAAATTATAAAATATTATTAATAAATTTTACCTTAAAATTCTGAAATTATACTTATTTTGAAAAAGAAATTTTACTTTACGACAACAATTAAAATGAAACTGAGAGAGTACATTTTCTTACTCAATTCAGAATTTCAAAGATCATGCACAAATGATTTAGTTGTTATGTTAAATACAGTTAACATAACACATCATGGTTTTACACATCATCGTAGAGTTAATAGTTAGTTGCTTGTTACAAAAGTTTGATCGTTATGTGAAAAAAACTGAATTAATTCAAGAAAGAGTTAGGTGACAAAAAAAAGAAAAATCAAGAAAGAGTTACCGTCCAACTCTTACAAGTAGGCCTCAGACTTAATATCCGGATCCGTGATCCAATCTGAGATCTAACCCGATCCGGTACGAAAAATGGTCTGGATATCCAGATCCGAACCTTTTATATATTCAATATATTTAAAATATAATTATGTTTATATATGCATACTATATATAATTTTTATTTAAAATAATTAAAATCTTAGTTTTATTAAATTTCAGTTTTATTTTTTAAGAACAATTTTAAATAATTTAAATAAATGGTTAATTAGCTAATTTTTAATTTAATTATTTAAAAAATAATTTAAAAAAAACCGTTCGGATCCGGATATCCTCGGATATTCGGATTTTATTCCGAATATCCTAATTTCGAATATTCGAAAGATCTGAATCCGGATCCGAATAGCAATTTTACGGATCCGGCGTGTCCATATCCGGATCCGGATATCTTAATAAATTCTGGGTACCCTGTCCCTCCCACCATTAAATGTGGCAGAAGCTCCCTCATTTTTAATAGTATGAAACATTAATGGTTGCAGGCTTGCAGCAACCTTTGGGGAGCATCATATTCTTATAACAAAAAACCTTTATTTGTATTACTTTTAGAAATCACCTATATATATGTTAGCTATGGTTTTGGCTTTGAATGGTCAATGCAAACACTTACAGGGAAATTAGAACTACGATTTAGTTGAAAAAAACACAGACATGCTTGGGAATATTTGTATATAAGTAGATCTGTTCTTCGCTATGTGTGATTTTTTTCTACAAATAAAAATGAAATTAATATGTATATATGTAAAGCCAATAGATTTATTAGGATCAAAACAAACATTCTTGTAGTTGAAAACCAAAAATAAGAGTTTAATTATTTGATGATACAAATAAAATGTAAAAAAAAAAACATGTAAACCAAATGTGGGAAATACGTACAAAAGAAAACATTAGATAAAATGTTGAGAAATAATGAAGAGAACTGGAGTTATATCATTTCAAACATCACTCTAAAATGTTTCCATTAATTCTCTAGAAAAAGAAGACAAAAACCATTTTATCTTGATATTGAGTTATAGGCATTAACTCTATCTGGTTCATATTAAATTTCACTCTAACATTTTTTTTTTTTTATAAAAAGAGTGTCATTTTAGGATTTCAATGCAATTTTCACCTTAATATCAATTACAAATGTATTGATTTTATAAATAATTTCATTGATCTCAAATACTATTGATTGAATATTTCAATCATTTTCTTAATCTTTATAAAAAATACTATCAAAGTAACATTCTTTATGAAACGATGCATATTTATCAAAATTCTATTATAAAATAATTAATTTATAGGCCTTGAATGTAAAGTGCGGACAAGATAAAAGACACTTGTGCTATAACTTTCAACTTAGTTTTTTGGTTATTAATTGATGTAAATCTATACTATTAAAGTATAAGCACATTGGTATTTTTATTAAATATACTTTTTTTAAAATTAACATTGCATGTTTTATTAAGGGCAATCAAGTAATATTAATAACACATTTATATTGGGCTATTACTGTTCCAGATCCAGTCCACTGCCCATTAGATATCTCTTGGATCATTTGAGTCGATTAAGAAATCATATCCAATTCTCACATTTTTTTTCCTTTGGGCCATTGAATCTAAGTTCAAATATTTTTTTTTTCAATCATTCTTAATATTTTGTGTAGTGAAAAAATTAAACATATAATTTTTTTTTCTTTTCTTAATATAATTTAAGCATTCATAAAAATGATTTTTTCATTGAAAGTATAAATCTTTATTAAAAGTATATTATTTTTATTAAAAAATTAATAAAATAATAAAATTAATTCATCAGAGTTATACAAGCTTAATTCATTAAAAATAAAGTTTAAAGTTTAAAAATAAATAGTCATTTACAAAAGAATACGATAATAGTAATTTTTAACAATTACTATTACAACAAATGGTTTAACCGGTAACCGGATTCCGGTTTCAGTGGTTTTTGTTGGGTTTTAAATTTTTTTTTTTTCACAAAACTCAAATTGGATTTATCTTTGATCATTGGATTTACCGGTTCAACCGCGGGTCCAAGTCTGATTTAAAACTATAAAACTATTTATTTTAATTTTATATTTAAAATATCTAATTCAAAATTAAAACCTAAAATACATATACAATATGGTTTTAATCGAACATAAAATACATATACGAGACATGTTATATAAATGCATATACAAAACGGGTTATATAAATTTAATTATATAAAGTTTTTACCAATCATAAACCCGCACTTTGAAAACGCGAATCAAAATATGACATTTGATAAATATTTGTCAATTAAAAAAGAAAAGAAAAATAAATCCGCGCTTTGTAAGCGCGGGTCAAAATCTAGTTTACACTTAAAACTACTCTAATATTTATATCCTTTATAATTGATCAGATTTATTTTAAAAATATATATTTAATAGACTAAAGTAAATAATCAAATTGTTGTACTCGATGAAATGAACCCAACAGAAACTTTTATGGTGGATAAAAATTGTACTTATCTTTTAGTAGAGAATAATTAAAAAATCTAGTAAGATTTTGTTAGTTTTTCTCAACAAATTTTGTTGTAACGAAAATTAAAAATTTAAATTTGAAATGTTTATATTTAATAAATTAATGTAAATAATAAAATAGTACGTGATATAATGAACCTAATGTAAGTTTTTATGGTTGATGGTAGGTAAAATTTTACTTCTTTATTAATAAAGAAGATTTAAATGGTGAATAATATATTATTTATTTATGTAGCGAAATTTATTTTTAAAATATGGTAATATATCAATTTGATATAATTTTCATATTCGATTCGCATATTAGTTACAGTTTAATATAATATAGATTATAAATTTATAATTCATAAATATAGCATAGTATCTATTGTTTTATTTATAATATAATTTTATTTTAAACTAATTTAATATAATATCATACAATTAACTAAAATATTAATTAATTTACTAATTTGAAATATTTTGTAAGATTTTGTTAGAATTTTTCTCAACAGATTTTTTTTATAACCAAAAATAAAATTTAAATTTACACTTAAAACTACTTAACTATTTATATCCTTTATTATTATTAAGATTTCTTACAAAAATGGTATATATAACAGATTCTCTTAAATAATAAAATAGCTGTACTCGATGATATGAACCTAATATAAAATTTTATGATAGATAACAATTGTACTTACCTTTTAATAGAGAGTAATTAAAAAATCTAGTTATTTTTCTCAACAAATTTTGTTGTAACTAAAAGTAAAATTTAATTTTGACATGTTTATATTTAATAGATTAATTTAAATAATAAAATAGTATTTGATGAAATGAACCTACCGTAACTTTCTATGCTAGAAAGTAGGTAAAACGGTATTTCCTTATTAATAAAGAAGATTAGATCATTAATATTTTAAAGACCCCAGTATTTTCATACATTTTGGATAGCAGTTAGTGTTTTAGAACTATAATTATCAAATTTTGAAGCTTTAATTGGTTTTGGAAATGAGTAATGGTTAAAACTTTCGTATCTACTACCTTATATATACAATGTGACAAATCTAAGACTAGCAGACTAGAATCAACCACTAAGTCACAAACGTATGTTAATATTATTAAAACGAAAAATTCTTTGATAAGAATTTAAAGATGATTGGTAGGGAACGTCTTTTTCAAATGAATAAAATAGCAGATTTCATTCTTTTTTTTTGTGTGATCATACCTCACAAAACAAACATTCTAGTAATGTTCTTTGAATTTTAGCCTTTATAGTACATTCAACAAAAAAAAAGATTTTGTTCTCATTGAATGGTCTCTTTTCAGGTGGAATATTATGTCTCTTTAATTCTAAAGTGTCCAATTATATATGTGCATGTTGAATTTGGTATCCATATAATTATCCTTTTTTTTGTAAATACGAATAGTTTTTCCAAACATTATTCTTTGATTAGATTAATCTGTCTACATCACGATACATTAGCCTCTCTTTTTCCTGCAATTTAAACATTTGTTTCACATCAAATCTTTTCTGAGAATAATTAACGCAAATGACATTAAAAAGGTCAAAGAATATAAGTTAATGAAAAAAAATTAAAACTACCATCTAGAAAAATTGATGCCATGACAAATATTTCTTTTTTTTTTCCGAAAAACCTCTGACCTACCAACTCTGACACAATGTTTTCAGTTACGAAGAAAAAAATTTACTATTTGATCTATTTTTTTTGTCAACTACTATTTGATATAACAAAACGAAAATTTCACATTTACATTTTTTTTGTGTGTATGTACATAAGTAATGAATAAACGGTATTTCGAATGGTGCAGTATTTATTAGGGATATATCTCCCGATGTACATGTTTATAAAAAAATATGTAATTAGTAAATGGAAAATTTAATCTAGACATTACAGACTTATGATTACAGATATCCATTTCGGTTTATCAAAAAAAATAGGGAAATTACTTACAATAACACTAATCTTTGTAGTAATGACTAGAATAACATACCAAAAAAAAACATTGAAAAACTGAGGTAAAGTCCATTATACCCTAATTGTAAATTAATTAAGACAATTAAAAAAGTTAATATTCCTAAACAATTAAAATATACTAGAAAAGGTAACATATTAAAAATAAATTTTATCCAAGACGATGAAAAAAAACAGAGTAACAAAACCTCTTCCCCAACATGAACCCTAAATCGACTTTTATCTAAACTCTCCAATCTCTTGCGTTTTTGACATTTTCCTTTGATTCAATCTTCTTCTCAACCTTCTCTGTTACTAAATGCTTCGATTCACAAGGGAAACAGACCTGTAATCTCAGAAATCCGACGAACCCTAAATCCCCTTTCTGAAATTCTGGGTTCTGTTGATTTCGTCACCCCTAGAAGCTCATCTCCGCTTGAATCACTTATATTCATATCTCCTGTAGTCAAAGGTCGGCTCTCAAGATAAAATTTTGTTTTCAGATTGTCCAAATACAACTTGATTTACTCAATGTCTGTGTTATTACATTGTTTATTTTTGACAGAGAGATGAGTGCATCAGACCGTCCAAAAACATATCCAAAAAGGCTGTATGAAGTGGGAAAATGTCTATTGCAATATCGAAGCATGAATCATAACTGTCACTTGGCAAGTTTACAGATGGTCGAGCAATCAGTTGGCATAGATGCATGGGAGCCCATTAAAGAATCAGCTGTTGGAGTTATTCTGAGGTTGAAAGAGCTGGAGTTTACCTGGTCTGCCCAAGCTGTTCATCATTTACTTACAAACCAGCTAGTAGTCGATAGTATCCATGAGGTGTGGTCTGTGATAGAAGGACAGCCAATTAGGTTTTCGTTACATGAGTTTGGTGAAATAACAGGTTTAAATTGTGAGCCATTCAACATAGATGATAAGGTGGAGGTTGATCATAAGCCATTTTGGGAAGAGATGGGTGTGTCTGCTGCACATGGTCCGATGCTGTCTGAGTTGAGATTATTGCTCCCACGCATTACGAGTTGGACGTTTGAGAAGAGAAGAATGATTGGCCTGCTTTGTGTCTTATCAGTCGGAATACTCGGCATATCTCCAGGTAGTAGAATTCCTTTGGAAGCAGCAAAGAGAGTTTTAGACGCAGAAGCATTTGAAAGATATCCTTGGGAGCGTGTCGGATTTTCCATCTTGGTTAATTCAATTAAAATTGTTTCGTATGTGGGAAAGAAGAAATATACACTTCGTGGATGTGTACATGCTCTTCTCATCTGGCTGTATGAGTCAATACCTGGTATTGGACATGAGTATGGGAACCATATTCAGGGTAACCAAGTTCCTCTTCTCTCTTGGTTAGGATCTCGTTGCCGTATACAGTGGGGTCAGTTTTATGAAAAAGAGAAAAAAGTTCACCAGAAGGTAAGTTTCTTATAGTATTGTTAACTTCTATGAAAACACATCATTTCTCCATAATTATTCACACTAATGTTTTTTACATTTTTCTTGTAGGTGCGTGTGAGACACCTCGTTGTTAAGGCAGAAGCAGACATATATCCTCAATGGGATGATGACAAGGTTGATAATAATCTTCATAACTTGATTTTAGACATTCTACATGAGCAGCTAGATGATAAGCATTGGAGCTTGAAGGCAACTAATGAACCAGTAGCAAATAAAAAGAAAAGGAATTTAGTGAGTGAAGAAGATGATTGTATGAAGAAAAAATTTCCACCAAAGAGGACAACCACAGTGAGTTTGCTTACTTATTTTTTTATGTATGCTGAATTTAGTTTGTGACGCCGAGCTAGAATTGCTGAGTTTAGTTGGTTAGGACGTGGTAGAATTACTTTACTTTTTACTTGAGTTTATTGCTGAGTTTGTTTTATGTTTTTTTTTATGGCAGGCCTGTGGATCCAACCTTAACTCAGGTGGAGATGATGGATTCCGGCATGAGCTAATGGAAGCAATGAAGACATTGACTGCATCGGTTCAAAATATGGACACAGTTGTTGCTGAGAAGGTGTTGACTGCAGTCGACACAAAAATTGACGCAAAAGTAAATGCAAGAGTTGCTCAAGCCGAACATGTACTTGGCGATCAAATCTCAGCTTTACAAGAACAGATTGCTAAAATTACAGAGCAGATGCAAGCCACTGCCCCCAAAAATGATGCACACATTGTAAACCAAGAAGATGAAGTCAACAGCAATGACCTGGTTAGTGTTTTTCTCTGACGAGTATGTTTATTTCAGGTTAAATTAACTATATATTCGAAATTTAACTTAGACTTGTTTTTGACATATTCAAATAGTCATGGATGGTCCAAGACAAGACACCATTTGATGCAGGTACGGCAGCATAATGTGTGGTTAGAAAGAAAGCCAAAAAATCCGAGGTCAAGCTAACGTCTCCTGTTCTACTTGACACTGATGGCCAGAAGGTTGCAGGAAAACACCAAATACAAAAACCAGCTGGAGGTTTGAAAATGGTTAATAAGGAGAAGAATGTAGTTCCAGAACTTAGAGACTCTGCTGGAACATGGTCTGATTCAGAAGATAAGAACAAATATGGCAACCTAGGTGTCACGTTAGACCAATTGGCAGCATCACTCTTGGATGGACCTTTGCAAAAACGCAAGCCACAGCTGACAAAGACTCAAGTGTATCCATATGTAGGTAACTCAACTGTGAAGAGGATCATATCAGGTGTCTCTGAAGCCCACTATGATCCTTTAGCTAAAGTTGCTGATACAAAATTTAAGAAGCTATTGGATTATCTGCGAAGTCTTGCGTAAGTGTCTTCTTTGTTCTTAATAATTCACTACTGTTATACTAACTTGAGCTTGTTTTTATTCATTTCAGTGATGATAACGATTTAGAAACTCCCTTCTATATGAAGCTAATAACACCAAGAAATGATTGGAAAACAGATCAACGTGAATCATGGTGACTAACACACACTCATTTTTTGGGACAGCATATGGCATCTGCAATGCATATGTTTCATAAAAGACATATGAGGAATCCTTCACCATACTCTTCAGATAGGATAGCTTTTCTTGAGCACTGGTTTGTCAACATGTGGGTCAGAGACTACAAGAAATACGATCCTGCGACGTGGGAGTTCTCAGAAACTTACAAGAAGGTTTTCAATGGCAATTACCCTTCTGAGTTTTCCAACAACAGAAAGTGGGTGAAGGATGTGGATCGATTGTTTCTTTGCCACTTGATAAATGGTAACCATTGGGTCGCTTTAGAAGTGGATTTGGATAAGAAACTAATCCATGTCTACGACAGCATACAGACCGTTGTCCCGAGCAACACAGATCTTCAAGAAGAGTGTCGTCCTTTCGCGAAGAAGATTCCCTTATTGCTGAATGAAATGGTTCCAGGAAGGAAGAAGAGTTCACAGTAGTTCAGGATTTCAAGACTTAAAAATGTGCCCAAGAATGAAAACCCTGGTGATTGTGGTGTTTACGCTCTGAAGTATATAGAGTGTAGGGCGATTGGCTGTAGTTTTGAAGGACTTTCCGACCAGTGCATTCCGGCAATGCGTCTTAAGTTAGCTGCTGAGATCTATGACGAGGTTCCTGCTCTGTAGTATTTTTATGTTTCTATGTAGTTTCATGTTTTGGAACCATTATCTACTTGATGACTAGAAGCTCTGTAATTTGATTATGAATTTTAAGTTTAAATCGTTGGAACATGAATGACTCATATCTACATGAATACAGGTTCTAGTTATAAATCAATGTGAAGTCTTTCTATGTTTAATTGTGACTGCATCTCCATGTGCATACTATGTTTGATGGTCTGATCAAGTCCCTGAAAAACAAGTGTACTAGAGTATGCCGTTGGTCTCTCTCAACTTATGAACCAACTCAATATCCTCTCTGCTATTAAAGAATCTGGCAAGCATATTAAGGTCAGTGTTTTTTATTTAGCTCAAGATTGAAAAACAATATACAATAATCTGTTATTTTTTAATTTATGAGTTTGTCTGAGAAAACAAATCATTTTCACCTTGTAGCAAGAATTTATTTACTACTTTAATGAGAGATTGTAATAGTACGTACTAAATTGGATAAGACATATCTAATATCAAAAAGACATGATTGTTTATTGCCTCATTATTGATTTATAACACAAGAGTTTTGCTCATTTCATTATTTGATAATTAGTAATAGTACTTGTACGCAACATAACATGGATCCATCCACGCTTGTCAAGAAAGTCACAAAAGCACCAAAGATTTTTGATCCAACAGAGGCAAACTCAGGAGGAGTCTTGAGAGAAGGCTCTGGATATTTCTCCTCGAGGATCCCGACAATGACGTCTGAATCAGCCACCCATTTGCCGTCAAGCTTCATCACTGGGACTTTGCCTTCCGGGCTAATGTCTAAAAACCTATCATTACAGAAACTTGTGTCCTAAGAAACACTATCTGCTAATCAAATAACATCGCTAAATCAATAATAGTTTTGACATTGAGGAGGCGCACATAGGTTTGGATTGGCCTTCGTCATTGTTCCATTGATTTGTTACAATTCATTCAAAACAAAATAAAAGTCATCGCTGTAAGCAGTAAATAAATTATCTAACCAAAAAACAAGAAACAACCGAGTCAAACTGTCTAACCAGAAACAAGTCCAAATCGAACAAAAAAAAAAACAGAGTCAAATTGTCTAAGAAACAGGGCATGTTTTACAGTTGTGACCAATCTGATTACAATTAGAACACTTATGCTCTTTTCTTGGGCGTTTCTTATTTTCACCTTTCTCAAGGCAAGATTTCATTCTTGATTTTTTGGGTCTCCCTGGTGGTTGGAGAACCACAGGAGGTAAGCAAATGATTCCTGCGACTTTATCAGGAACTGATGTATCAGAATCTCTTGGCAGTACTGCAATAAAGTAAGCATTGTACATATAGTTTGCACGGTAGTATGGATGACATAGTGAGATCGTTGATAACTTTGTCGCCTCTGCTGCTGCAATTGCATGCACGCAAGGTAATTTTTCTATGTCAAATCTGCGGCATGAACATCTCCGCTCTGCCAAATTCACTATGTGTGTAGTTGAGACACCAGAAACCTGATATTGGTGAACATCTATCTGTTGTACGCTTAGCATTTTAGCATAGGGGACACGTCCCTGTGAAAGTATGTATGCAACATTAGTTTTCTGTTCATAAAATATTCACGTGCTATAGAAATTCAAGTGTACCTCTAAAAGCTTCTCAACTCCACGAGTTAGAGTTGTTTTCATCAAATATGCATCATTCTTCCGTGCCGAAAACCACCGCGTCATCATTTGCCTTATTGCTTCTAAAAGGCTTACAATCGGCAAAGTCCTTGCACCTGAAAGAACTTTGTTTATAGATTCAGCTATGTTGGTCGTAGTCAAGTTGTACCTATCACCAGGGAAATGAGCTCGTGCCCACTTCCGTACATCTGCTTTCTGCAAATAGCCATGCAAAGCCGGGTGCATTGCTTTGATCTCATCGAATATGGTCTCAAATTCTGAAAGCCTGAATGAATTAGCTGCCTTTTTAACCAAACCAAACAACTCACGACCTCTAAACTTTAACAAGACATTCTTATACAAGTGGTAAGTGCACACTCCGCGGCTGGCAGATGGATAAACCTCGGAAATTGCATTGCCAATTGATTTGTGTCTATCAGAAATAATAGCAAGTCTTTCATCATCTGGTATCACGCAGCTCAGTTGCCTGAAAAACCACTTCCATGATTCATCGTTTTCAGTATCGACTACCGCAAATGCAATTGGAAATATCTGGAAGTTGCCATCTTGTGATGACGCAATTAGTAGAGTCCCTTTGTACTTTCCTTGCAAGAATGTTCCATCTACCACAACAACCTTCCTCATAAATGGAAAGCCCTTGATGCTAGCACCAAATGCAATGAAAATGTACTTAAATCTGTCACTAGAATCTAATACAAGGCGAGTGAATGTCCCAGGATTTGCTTCTCTAATCTTGTGCAGATACACAGGTAAATCATGGTAGCCACTCTCTGCGGAACCCCTAACCAATTCTCTTGCACATATCAGTGTCCGGTGAGCTTTCCAGTAGTTAATCTATCATTTACAAAACAAAGAAACAGTTAGATATATACAAAGTTTTCAAGTAGACAAGTAAAAGAAATAAACCTTTATTCCAAAGCACTTGTTGAGGGACTGTTTTACATGACTTGGCAAAATGGTTGGCTCCACTCCACCAATGAATTCAGTGTATAAAGATCCGAGAATCTCTGGTGTTGCTTTTCTGCAACGAGCTGATCTTTCTGTAACTGAACAAGTATGGTCAGAAACAAAGATGCGTACGGTAAAGCGAGGATTATTACTTGTTGGTGATGCTCTTAACCTCCAAGTGCAGCCTCTAATCCAACACTTTACGATTAACAGAGTCGGTGTTGAGTACTCGACATCATAATCGAATTGTTGCACTATTGTCAATATCTTAAGTCGTGTTTGTAATGCAGACTTGGAGTCAAAACTTTGGCCAACAACTATATTTATAGAATTCAGTTGTTGCCTAACATGCGGAATAACTACTCCAGCCTTTTTCGATTTTGTCGCTGACCCAATCTTTGGCTTATACTCCTTCTTCATCTCTATATCTACTTCTTGAGGTAATCCGTAGGCTATAAAGTCCTCATCATCTGATGTCGCACCATCTGAATCATCGCAATAGTCAAACCGTTCTCCGTCCGTGTCTGAGTCTTCCTCTGATTGATCTACATGTTTTCCATGAGTGCTCTGTTTCAGCATCTCTTTGCTGTCTTTATCAATGACCTCCACACATAGCCGAACTCGGTCAAACCTTAGGTGACGGAAGAAACCTTGCAACTGAAGGATATTTTCAATTTTTACTGGGGGTGTGTCCAGAGTACGATTCTTCAAACTCTTCTGGCTGATCATGTAACTCAATGCAATGTTAACATGACTCTTATCTAATCCGTAATCCTCGTAAACCTTGTTTATCAAATCTTCGAAGCATGTTTTGTCATTAACTGGAATTACTTTGGTTCCTCCTCTGTTATCAACGTGAAACAGCCACCTCTCCTTCTCAAATATCCACTGACCACAAACTGTTTTAAGACCTTCCATCAAGTTTTCTTGGGATTAACGTGAAATCCAATTGTTGGTTAGTAAGAGAGAAAAATGTGTCTTGGAAAGATGATGTTACGGCTAAACCTAGGAGTTAGGGATCGATATTTAGTCATGAGTTAAACCGAAAATTTTAATAGTACTTGATTCAGTTAGTAAACCGGAATCTGGTTTATTTTAAATAAAAGTCTGTTACTACATAAACTCATAAAAGTCTGCCATGTCGTACATAAAAGTATGCTATCAACTACAAGTTTGTTTTGTTATTAACTTGTAAGTTTGCTATAAAGAATACTATACGAAAACTTTGCGATAGATAAAGTAAAATAATAATAGTTTGCCATCTCGTATATAAGAAAATCTGCCAAAAAAAAAAAAAGAAACTGCAAGAAAAATCATCGATCCGAAAAAGTCTTCCACATATTTTTAAGCCTGCTATTATAGGATTAAAAGTCTGCTATAAAAGTCTGCCAGCCTAAACAAATCTGCTAACCTAAATATGTCTATTGCAAGAAAAATCATAGATCCGAAAAAAGTCTTCCACATATTTTTAAGCCTGCTATAATAGGATTAAAAGTCTGCTATAAAAGTCTGCCAGCCTAAACAAATCTGCTAACCTAAATATGTCTATTGTCATGTATAGCAGAGTTCTTATAAAAGTCTTTTACAAAATTAAGTCTGCCAAGGAAAATCTGCGGGAGGAAATAAGTTTGTCAAAAATTAATAAATCTGTTATCATGTATCGCAGATTTTTAACGGCATACTTTATATCAATTTCGAATTTTTATTTTTTTTTCATAAAACTGTAATGGCATTTTCGGTAAATCTAATTTTTGTTAACAAAGGACATGAGGGCAATTTGGGTACAAAAAACAGTTTTGTAAATAAAAAAAAATTAGTGTTAATCTAGTAATAAAAACAAAGATTAGTGTTATTTGTGTAATCTTCCCAAAAAAATATCCGTTTGCAATCTTTTTAGTTTTTATTAGATCATTTTTATCTTTTGGAATCACTGTTGATTCGAAATGCTATATGGATGAAAAAACCAAGATAGAAAATTGTAAATGAAACCGTATAAATGAATAGTTTTAACGCAACACAACTGTTATTGAATAAAATTATCTCAACGAAAATATTTCTTGTAAGAATATTATTAGACTAACACGGTATCAGTTTTTGTGTGTGCTGTTGTATAAAGAAAACTTGTAGTCTATAGCGTATTTGTTCTTCCAGCTAATTATTTATAATAATAAGTTAATAACAAAGGCATATATATATATATATATATATATATGGATACGAAAAACATATATGCATATATACTTTATTGGTGGTTTAAAGATATTATTCTTAAATCATTATTCCTCATATAGAAAATTAGGGTATAATTGACAGTAAAATCTAGATGATGAAAAGGGTTAGTATTGTGCCAAAAGCACTAATTTAGTGGAAGACTGAACTAAAATTTTAAGAAGTTGCATGGAAATTGGGCGGAAGATCAGTTTCCAGTTTTGAAAACGATTCAGATCATAATTGTTTTGGATAAATAGTATGAAAATATTATTTTATAAACACGAAGGAAACTTATTTTTCATTTCCGAAATCACGATCCTGTTTTAGAAATGCGAAAGAACGACATTAAACATCAAATTGTTTATTTATTTTATTTTATTTTATATTAAACATGAAATAACTAAGGACAATTCTCTAAAATTGCCTTTTTTTAAAAAATTGTCAAAATAGTTCTCAGAAAATAAAATGATTAAAATAACCTTTTTATTTTAAAAATTTAATATTTATTTTTTACTTTTTTTTAAAAATTTGAAATCTCAAACCTAAAACCCGACCTTTTAATTCTAAACCATGAATCTAAATTAGTTAATCTTATAGGTACAAGTGCATATTTACATTTTAATAAGACTTCTTTCGGTCATTTTCTTATTGGAAGCTATTTTTTATGAAAATAAACTAAAAAGGTTATCCAAAGAAAATTTTCAATAACTAATCAGTGACTTGTATCTTTAACATCATTTTTCAAAATTTGTTGTCATTTTCATATAATAACTTGATTTGGAACGAAAACTGGTTATACTGTTTTTAATTGAAATAACATTTTTTGTTTTCTAGTTGGTGAAAAAAGTTCATAGAATTACGACGAGTTAAATTTTTGATTATTTGGATATAATTAAATTTACATGTTTTTAAAACTTACGTTTTCTAATTTTAAAATGTCACATTTCCATCTTTGAAACATTTGGTTTCCAATTCCATGCAACCAAAATATATTCAGTAGAATAAAAATTGAAATGAAGAAAAGTTTTTCCAGTCAAATATATCTTAGATCCAAAACAAAAACAAAGTATAAGCTAATTTGCACACACATTAGTCCAACAAAAACATCATCTAAGACGATGTACAATAGTTCCGTAAATTCAACCCTCTCATTTTTCATTTTAAGCATCCACGTCATCTTATCTTTCTCCTATTTCATTATTCAGCACCCAATTTATTTTTAATCTTTACGGTAGTTTTCCTTAATAAAATTTAACTCTCTATCTCGAAATTTTATTTTATAATTTATTTTGTATACTTGTATATCTACATTTTAAATTTTAACAAAAATATATCTAAATATTATCAGCAATAAGTTAAATACAGATTTAAAAAAGAAGGTCATTGATAAATAAGTAAGAAACAAGCTGAGTTTGATGAGACACAAGGGAGGTAAAGGGTTGGAAAACATGATTCAATACTGGTTCAACACAAGAGTGTAGATTTGAACTTCTTTCTTTTTGGAGTTTGAGTATATGATAGGAGTTAGCATTAATTAGGTCTACACTTTGATGTAAAAAAGCTTTGATTGTATAAAATTTAACATTCATTCAAAAAAAATCAGATTAAAAGAAATAACTTTTAAAATATTATTTTTCATGGTATATATTTTTGCATGAAAGAAAAATTAAACTAGTTTACTAAAGAGTAGTAGAATTATGTATTAAAAATATTTTATCCAAATTACATAAGACAAGTTTCGATTTGTAGAATATGAAAAATATATATTTTTGAAATAGAATAAATTAAATCAATCTATTTATATAAAAAACAAACACAAACAATTAGGAGGATAAAACATATCAAATGTATCATTTTCTTTCTTCTTTGTCGTTACTAATTGACATATGCTACTTGTAGGTCCTATTTTTTTTTTTATTTTTTATGTTTCAGCATGTTGAATGTATCCATATAACCATTTTAATTTTTTAACATGTTCGTTGTGGGAGTTCAACTGTTGAACTAAAAATTCAACAGCCCCATTGTAAATAGTCTAAGTCAAAGTAAAATGTAACTAAATACAAGAGCAGAGTGATGCCAATGAAAGTACTATCCGCCATATGCATTTAATGTGATTGTTCTTGGAAGAAAACACTTGATAAATGCCAAACTCAATAAAAAATGATGTTTGATGTTTTGGATGAAATAGAAGAGCATCGTTATCAGGCACTTTTCCGGATCCAAAATTATCAGCACCTCACCACAAACTATTACAATAAGAGAGTTTAGGCCAAACCCTTGGAATTCAGCATTTTAATCCAAAGATAAATATTTAAAATACCAAAGAAAGGAAGGATTGCTAGCTTGAGACTAACTGGGAAAATCCATACAAAATCATCAAGGTTGTCAAACCCGGCGCCTATCAGGTTGAGACCTCATCTGGAGAATCAGAACTGAGGTTATGGAATTTCACAAACCTTAAATGCAACTTCAAGTATGAAAACCTCATAAAAAAGAACTATGGATGGCTTAGTCCCCCTTAAGGTACATAGAAAGTTCTCACGAGTTCAACTATACAAAAATTTATATAATGCGCTAAAGCATTAGGAAGACAATTTGAGGTAGGCATCAAATCACATTATGAGAAATCATGGTTTCCACGCCAAGATTTTTGCAGTCCAGCAAGACGAGTGATATGACAGCCAACAGATTGTATCAGCAAAATAATGATATATTGATAAACACACTTATAACCGTGAATATGTATTACAGAAAAGCCAAAAATACTACAAGAGTTAAAATCTGATCCACATTGCCGAGATCCTCTTCAACGGACTGATCCACACCTTGGAAGTTCTCGGGCTTGCTTAACCGGATCTTTGGCCAATATTCCTCTTGAAGATCCTCGGTTGACGACTTTACCCATCGATTAACATCAACATGAGTTTAAGCTGAGGTCTCTGTAACCAGGGTAATGGATTAGTGGGAAAAAGGTCAATATCTCCAATATCCTCGACCTCCATCCCCTCAATTTCTTTATCGTACTTGGATTCGTCTCGAAACAGTTTATCCGTTACTTATTTAGGCACCTCAAAGCTGTTAGCAATCAGCTTATACAGACATTTCCAAGTACCATAAACCAGACAACTCCACCACACAAAGTGTCAACTCCGAGCCATCAAACAAAGTCTCAACTCCGAGCCATCAAACAAAGTCCACATCAGACTCCATCAGACAATGCTTCAGAATGTCCTTCGACACAAAGCAGTAACAAACACCAAAGAAACCTCTCTCTCTTCTATGAAGTCTGGCTTTCTCATAAGGCTCATCCTTCCTTATTAGTAAGACCATAAATTCTTCTTCACATCCTCAACTTACTGTCCAAGTCATTCCAATACACATAAGGTAATTTTCCATTTACTTTAATGGAAAACTTCATCTTCAAGCAAACTTCCTTTTGCTTTATGGAAAACGTCCATATGCCCTCAAGCACATATCCTCTTTCTTTTTCTAACCTCATCAAATCCACACACATCACAAAACCCAATCTCTCATTTAGTTTTATCTTCATGAGACCCTCCTGTAGTACTTCGCGAACTGAAACAGATCACCTCTGCAAACTGCACTTCAATCTCCCCCTTCTTGACTATTCATGTTCACTCATCATAACTAGCTTGAAAACCACGTCTTCAGTCTCCTCCTATGAGTCACATCATGGTCAAAAACCTACTCGAAGATCAACACCTCCAAATCAAAGAATTGAACCCATCATGCCATCTTCATCGATCTTTAATCAAACTTTGTCATACTTCCTGAACAATTTTCATCCTCATCATCCACGATCTCACCAGTAACTTAGGTAATCCGCTCTGATACCAATTGTTAGTGCAGATGAGGCGACGAAAAACAAGTGCAGAAAGTAAAAATACACAAAGTTTGTTAACGGGGTTCATTTCCTACATCCCCATGACCTTGTCCAGATTTCATTGACTTAGAAGAAGGAGCAACCTGAAATTGCTATATGGTACAACACACACACACACACACTAGTGTTTACCACTCTTTTCTAAGAAGCAATCTACAAAGATTATGTATCAGCACACATGCATACAACACCATATGGACGCGCCAGAGCACACTGTCTTTTACAACTGCAATCTTCACAGATTTCTTCAATGAAACCGTCTTTGCTAAACTCCCTCTGAGTCTAGGCTTTGATCTTCTACTTCTCGGAAGTAATTCACCAAGTACGTCAGCACTCAACACACACCAGTTACACCAAACGCTTGGTCATCCAAGCACACACACCAAGCTCACCACGAGCTACTCACGATAGCTAACTACACAAAGCGTCAACTCCACGCCATCAAACAAAGTCCACATCAGAGTCCATCAGACAATGCTTGAGAATGTCCTTCGACACCAAGCATTAACACACCCCAAAGAAACCTCTCTCTCTCTCTCTCTCTCTCTCTCTCTCTCTCTCTCTCTCTCTCTCTCTTTTATGATGTCTTTTTTCTTCACGTCTTCAACTTACTCTCGAAGTCTTTCCAATACACATAAGGTAA
Organism: Hirschfeldia incana; assembly: GCA_026261945.1. Lineage (NCBI taxonomy): Eukaryota > Viridiplantae > Streptophyta > Magnoliopsida > Brassicales > Brassicaceae > Hirschfeldia > Hirschfeldia incana. The sequence continues at coordinate 19,935 of JABCMI010000173.1, read as the reverse complement.
CTTTTCATTTACTTTAATAGAAAACTTCATCTTCAAACAAACTTCCTTTTGCTTTATGGAAAACGTCCATATGTCCTCAAGCATATATCCACTTTCCTTTTCTAAGCTCATCAAGTCCACGCACATCACAAAAATCAATCTCCTATTCAGTTTCATCTTCATGAGACACGCCTGTAGTACCTCCTGTAATACTTCGCGAACTGATACAGATCACCTCTGCAAACTGAATCTTCAGATTTGGCCCTCATCTCGGCTTCAACATGTTACTTTGCCAAAGAAACATTTTGCTCCTGAGAATTCCTTAGAATGTCTCTCTCTTTCTTTACCGTTTGCGCAAGAGCACCATTCTCAGCCATGAGTTTCTTTGTTACATCGTTGGATGCCGCAAGGGCTCGCTCAGATTTTGAAAGTTTATTCGTCACCGATTTAAGGTCCCAAGGTCTTCATTTTCACCATGGTTTTGTGATTTTTTTTCTTCTAATCTCTGATAGTCTCTTTGGTTTTTCGGAGGTCGACAAATCTCCTTCATAATGTGGTTTCATTATTCATGTGAGCTGTTTATTGGGAAAAGAAAAAGAAAAGAAAAGGGATCACCAAAAACAGTCACAATGGACGATATAATTTGTTAGGCAAACTGATTACTATAACTTCCGTTATTTTTCCAAATCACCTTTATGTTATTATTTTTGGGCTTTAAACATTACCATACGTTCTCAAAATCATGACCCTAAGGATCTCAAACAGTAATATAAGTGCGTCAAGACAATTCCAAGAGTCTAGGTTTTTATGCTTTCTGGTGATAGTGTAGACGTGGCTCATGCAATCTTTAACAATCTCGTTGTTTTCAATTCAATACTTTTCATGCAAGCTCGCAAAATTCATCTAAACATACACAAAACTTGACCTGATTTAGTGTCACATGATAACATATACTCCTTCCGTTCCTAAATTATTGATGTTCTGAAAAAAAATTGTTTCGAAAAGATAATATTTTTACCTTTTTAATGTATGGTTTAATGAAAAACTGTAAGTTTCAAAAATATTAATGGTGTTTATTGAATTTATATTGGTTAAGCTATAGAAGATTGTTATTGACAAATACATTTACAATCAAAATTTAATGAGTTTTCTTAATATATGTGAAAAATCTAAAACATCTATCTTTTAAAAACAAAGGGAATATCAAACTTCATTGCAGTATAACAGTGTAAGTAGGTGAGATGGTAAGATTGAGTATCCCAAAATAAGTAGTTATTATCAATGCGGTTTCAAAGCTAACGTTTTTCTGAACATCTAAGAAAACGCCATAGAAGAAGCAGTGCACAGAATTTCTAGCTGGTACACCCTGAAAAGATACATAATATGACACCTCGAGTAAGAAAATAGTCAAAATGGCTTTTGGATACTCATAATTATATTAATACAATATTCTGATCTAGTTAGCTAGACATTATGTGCAAAGGGATTTTATTTTGTTTAACAATGGCAGGAACAAAACCATTATGTATGTTACATAATTTCCTGCAGATCTAAGCAGTTTAAGATGCACAAAAGATCATCATGGAAATGACAAAAACTATGTGAACCTGCACATAAATGCATACATATTGTGAAAGAATTAATTATGAAGGGAATTTCAGTGTGTCTTATTCATAATACAAGAACTTTTTATATACGAGTTACAAAGTCATAACTTTAATGAGCCTAATACATAGTGTGCCACTAATGAGCCTAAGCCTAGTAATCGAATTTCTAATACAATGTATTGGTTGTAGGACATACATAAACATATAATTCATAACATTCCTCCTTGGATGCCAGAACCGTATAGAGCTCGTAGTGTGCTTAATGTTGCCTTATTAAAACCTCTTCTGGAAAACCCAAAACCCAATGTGGTAAAAGAGAAACCAAAGACAGGAAAAATAGTACAACACACACTACTCCCCCTGATTTGGACCTCCGCACATGTTCTCCAAGTCTGTCGCATGGACACTCTGATGGTTTAGCTTCATGGGCGCCAAGTCTTGAACTGGTCCTCCTATTGTTACGTCCCACACTGATAGGTAGACTTCATGGACATATTTATGTCTTCCGGAACTCCATAAAAGATGTGGTCAGGATGTACATCTTTGCTGCTGATCACTCCATGTCCTGCTTGGACGGATAGCACTCGAACGGTACTCGGATGGACTTCTAATCTGCGAACAAACATTACTTGCAGGTCCTTTCATGTCCCACGAATCCTTGAGTCATATGGCTTTGCCATACCATGGACACTATCATATATTGAGTCATTGGACCCAAACACACACAAAATACTTTTTTTCTTACTAACATGCGTTTGTCCATTCAAACATGTACACTCGTATGTGTGAATGGCTTTATCCATTGTAGCCAATCTTTCTTTATTTTTCATTTGTCGATCCATGTTGTGTTGTAGACCTTGTCTATACACGTCCATAAGCATGAGTGTTCTAAAGTCATGTCATTAATAATTATTTGCTGCAATGAAACTCATCAAACTATGGATTCTCAGTCAAATACACTCATGTTCTTTATGCATGGCTATCGATCTTTCTTTTGCATTCAGAAATGCCATATTTATTAGGCCACGACCAGATATGCTTCTGATCACCATCTTGGATTATTATGGTTCCCTTTTATCCATTGATATAATTTTAAGGGCTCGTGATTACTTTGCAGTCCCACACTGTAATCTTGTTACTTAAAACATGATTGGACTGGAACCGGATATGGCCTTTGATTGTATGGTCTTTGGCGAGAGCCTTAATGGCTCTCTTGTGATCATCTTATATGTCACTTAGGCATGCTGATCTTAATCATACACACACACATGGCTATGGTCTTTGCTGCAGACATATCATATGTAAAACATAGCTTGTTTAATCAATTGATAACTTGTATCATCGAAACTTATTGAACCATTAAACCATTGAACATTTCTTTAGGTTGGTTTTGAACACAAGGGATTTAAATTATTTATAAGTATATATGGACTGAATTGGATTCGTACTTAGACAATTCCTTTACCAAGTATTACTTAGTCTATCATACTATATGCAGATGCTTAATGTTTCAGTCCATGAACAACTTAGGAACAAAGCTTATTCTTTAAGAATTTCTTTCCATGGTACCTTTATTCTCATTATCCAGTGATCCATATACTGCTTACTACACCATTATTTCTTTCTTATGTATTCAAACAAAATCAATCTCGATTTTCTGTAGTAGCATCCACCACATTGGAGCATATCTCCTTATAAATTGTTCTTTGGTTCTTGTGAGTATCCTTGTATAATCAAGCTATACTTGAGTATTATTATAAGGAACATGGACACACTAGACCACGTGGTCATGTCCTTTAATCTCACAGATTTTATTTTCTCACAAGACCATTCACTGGTTTATATCATCATATGGCGTTTCTCTATGTATATGGCCAATATGCTCATCTTATACTTTAACCTCACGTTCCCTTTTAACATATCTATATGAGTACTCTCACGTGAGTTCATAATCCTCGCTTTATGTATTATATTCAAGTGCTACCTCGTATGCGTTTATCTTATACGTAAATACATCATTGGTATCAATACTCTTTCTGCGTTCCATTGTGTTCCAGACATAACATAATTGATTGCAATCTTATGACCTTTAATACCTTTGTGTTTGGCGTCCCAAATCACCTTAAATACCATGGAATTCGGTGTCCCAAATTCATGTATGGTATCTTGTATTGGTCGACCATTTTCTATGTCTAGAATGGTTTCCCTTATAACCTCGGATCTGTTATTCTATGCACCTGTACTTTTCTTTCCGAGGTTCCTTGTCTTATGGAACATATTGGTATATCTTGTATATACTCTGTAGCAACTTGATTGTGTCTCTCTAAGACATCAATTTTGTTTTGGTGCTAAGCTGGTATGACTTTAGTCATTCTTTTTTTTCTTTTCGGGTCAATGTGTCTGACATCTAATTTTGTTAGCTTTTGTATCATTTGATCACATTCTTTGAACGTCTTAAATCATATTCTTTAGTCCGAGGATCTTGCCAAAACAATGATGGTTAATACCATTCTGTTTCTCTTATCATTATTTTACTCTTTATCCAGCTTATAGCTTTCTCCTTCTAATCTTGGATAGTCGGATTCATTTTGTATGTAATCCGTGTACCTGACCACAATCTGGTCACTCATATTTGGCTCAAGGTTTTATAAAATTCGTAGGAGAAAGTCATACTCTCCTATCCAACATATATTCTCAATCCTCATCCTCTTTTAAGGATCCATCTTAGACGACACATACATTTGTGGTGGTTTTTTTCAAATATCTCAAGATGGTGTCTGGTTCATGACCGTAATCAATTTGAGATGAGAATATCTATGCTCACTTATATGGCCTGATGTATATCAACCTTAAGTACATGTAATACACGTGATATCCCTAAGCATTAGGCTGGACGTGGATGATGTACCACCAATGAGAGCTTTCAAGTCGTTTATATCATAGTTTTAGACCATGGAAAACAAATTTATAGTATGGTCATGGACTATGGGTTTTGTCCTCACTCCCCCTCATGAACATGCTCATAATTGCGTGATGCTTAGGGCAATAAAGTTTTAATGAGTTTTCCTTTGTGTACATGTTACACAACGTGAGATTTTATGGGATAACTCTTTGTACCTTTATTAATTTTACATCATGTTTAGGACTAGGATGGTTAATCCGGTCATGCCATAAAGTGTTTAATTTTGTAGTGAACCATACTGGTTACCATGGCTCTTTGCCTCTTTCATACTGATCCTTAGCATAGTTTTTATCAGTAGAAAATGTAGGTATAGTCGTGAAAATTTTATTATAAGGCCTTAGGCAATTTTCTTAAAATTTGTGAGGAATTTTTTTTTGTTTGCCCATTGGTTAAATGTGAAAACCATCCTTAAGTCTTTATAACTCAATGGGTCTTTAATTTTAGGTGAATAATTTCGTGACTCTTTAGGTAGTGCCTTTGGCCCTGGTTTATAAATGGACTGACTATCCTTTTATTAAGATTTCATTGTCATTTGTCAATCAAGGAATTATCATGCAAATCAAGCAAGATTATATAAGACCAAAATCAAATTTTATTATTGCTATATAAAATTTATAAATAACAAGCAAATCAAATCAAAACATAAAACATGAAATCAGAATGTCAGAATCTTTGATTCTTTAATCAATGTGTAAGCTATCCTCACAATTTATATTTTCCCATACGGCTTCCTCAGATTTTTCTTATATATCATTTTCAGCCTCACTGTTTTCAGGAGGTTTCATCTCACTGTCTCGTTTCTCAGTGTATCTTATATGAATTTACTTAAATCAGTTGATGGTATTTCGAATTTTCTGTTTTCTTTGCTCGGCTGCCAATAGGCATGATAATAAGTCTTTATAGGTCGTGAAACCTTCAGACTTATGTGATAACAACATATCTTTTGAATGGAATGTGGAATAGGTCTTATATAATAAGTCATCTTCTGTTACCACTTCATCACATAGTTCAAAACTATTGACGATTTTCTGTAAAGCAGTTTTATAATCGTCCACATATTCATAATCCCGGAACTGGAGAGTCTTTTACTCATCCATGGCCTTTCGCCATAGTACCATTGAGTATCTGAAGTTTAGTTTTGACCAGGGGTCCTCAGGATCCTTAGTATTTTCATACTGATCTCTAGATCCTCAGTGAGATGATACCGCATAATTGTTATGGCTCTTTTAATTTTCAGTTTCAGTTACATAATCACTTTGAATGATACACTTTCCGAGTCCTCTTGACATCAGGAGAACTGAAGTGTTCATTTCTCATTCTAGATAATTATATCCAGAGGGATTTAGGGCAGTGTATTCTGAGGGTTTGAATTACGACATCTGAAATCACATTTATAATACAGGTCTTAATTTATATTAAGTAACCTTTTAGAAATTTTTATTAATTCATATCAATACTTCGTATCACACAGACCAGATAAATTTTTTTTTCTAATAAGTATTGGTGCAAGCAAAATAATCGAAGTTGTGATGGATTATGTCACACGACCATTTCAGATGATTACTTCTAGCAATATTAATTCAAATCTACACGGCTAATGATGTGAATCAATACTAAATGGATCCAAACAAGCATGAAAATCAATCATACACCTTTAATCAATTCGGATTTAAGGTTTTCAAGGCCCTTTTTAATGTTTTTCAAATAAAAGGTTTCAATGCCTTTAGAGATTCTATTTTATGATGCAATCTTAGAAAACATTTCTAGATGATCAATGAAACAGGAAAGTTTTCCATAAAATTTTATAAAAAGAAATTTTAGAAAAAAAAATTTATAAAAGGAAACTTTCTATATATGGAACTTTCTATAAAAATGAAACTTTCTATAAAAAGTAGCTTTCTATAAATGAAAACTTTATATTTTCAAAATTTTATATAAATGAAAACTTTATATTTTTGAAAATTTATATAAATGGAAACTTTCTATTTCCAAACTTTTTATAAAAGGAAACTTTATATTTTCGAAATTTCCTATAAATGGAAACTTTGTATTTTTCAAACTTTCTATTAATGGAAACTTTATATTTTCGTAACTTTCTATAAATGAAAACTTTATATTTTTCGAAACTTTCTATAAAACAATCAAGCAGACAGTCGTATTTCAAGTTAATCAAAATTAGAGTTTTTGATGAAATCGATCAGATTTAGATTTTAAACAGGATTGGTCGATTTCTAGGTTTTATCGCTTTGATCATTCAGATCAAAGAGGTTTTCGAGATTCAGCAAGCCATTTAGGCTGTGATTTTAATTAATTAACAATCTCATAATCAAACTTTTGGTTTAAGAGGAGAGATTGGACTTATTAATCTAGGTTGTTAGGGGTTTTGCAAATTTTTAACTGTCATAATCTTTAACACCAAGTCCAAATTTGATCTGTGAGTTCTCTTTTAGAGTTTCAGATTGTTTACATTTGATTTGTAAAAGATCTAAAACAGGACCACCAAAAGAAAGAGCTGCGAACTGATTAGGGTTTTAAGAGCAGCTGGCGGCACGCACTGTGGCTTAGCGTGAGGGCGCGTATGAGATCGGATTGAGACAAGGTTTGTGGATGGGTTCGTCTCGTCCAGAGCTTCAATTTGGTATATTACTCGTCGTCTGGATCCTTACGGTTTGTGAGAACGAAGGGTCTGAAGTTACGCCGGAATTGGTTTGAAGTTGCCCTGGAATTAGGGTTTTGACGGTGCGGCTTAGAACGGAAGGTGAGAGCGCGTCTCTGATCAGATTGATGATAGGTTTGCGGCGCTGGTTTCTTCTCGTCGAGAGCTTTAATTTGATATATTACTCGTCGTCGGGATCCGTACAGTTTGAGAGAACAGACAATTTGAAGTCGCGCCGAAAATCAGGGTTTCTATGGTTTCCAAAGTAAAATCGGCGGTGTGTATTGTTCTTGCGCGTGATGGTGCGTCTGTGGTCTGATCGGTAATTGGGTTGCAACGACTTGTTCGTATTGTCAAAAGCTTTAAGTGGATATCTTGATTGCCTTCTGGATCCACATGGTTTGGAAGATACACGTCTTTAAAATCTCGTCGGTTTTTAGAGTTTTTAAGGTGAAGACTATCGTGTTGATAATGTGCTGTGAAAGAATTAATTCTAAAGGGAATTTCTGTGTGTCTTATTCATAAACAAGAACTCTTTATATAGAAGTTACAAAGTCATAACTCTAATGAACCTAATACACAGTGGACCACTAATGAGCCTAAACCTAGTAATCAAATTCCTAGTACAATTATTGGTTGCTAGACATCCATAAACATATAATTCATAACAATACATATGTAAGACATACAAGCAGAAACATAAATCTATAGGTGCCAAATGATGACTAAGTAGGAATCCGGCTCAGACAGCAATGTATATGTTACGGTGGTAAAGGGAAGAGGAAACGAGAAGAATTATATGATCTTTTGTAATTGTGGGCGAAGATAATGATTGCAAGCATATACTACCTTCCCTTACAATCAATTGCAATGCAGTAGCCCCCGGCTGTGTGTGGCTGTGAGAGTATGATTGGTCTAGGATCTTAATATGAAAGAACCTCAACAATACCGATACAGAAGAACTAGGTGTTTTCCTACACCATGTGCAATAAGAAATTTTTCAAAATTTAATTTATATTTTAAAAAATAAAGTTTATTAAATATTATAGATTTTATTATTTTTACCAATATTTAGATATAGATTTGATTTAGTTAAATATTGAATTAAGATATATATATTTTTTAAAATATTGAAGAATATATATGTATATATTTAAATTATAATCTTATATTGGCTAAATATATTAAATAAATTTATATTTTTCAAAAATTAGATCAATTTGTATAAAAATGATATAAAATTGTATAGTGATCAAAAATTTAAACTAAAAAATATTCATAAATTTGTAGATATATAAGAAAATAATGATTTTATGCTTAGAAATCTATTTTTTTTTTCTAAATGTAGCAATTTCGAAAGCTTTAATAATCAAATTTTATAATTGTAGAAAATAAAATAAAATAACATTTCAAAATTTGTAGTTTTATATATGAATATATTTATTTTATAGATGATGTATGAGATATTACCATATTTTTAAAAAAAATTATCAAAAATAAATATCAATGTTAAATTTAATTTATGACTTATCACCATATCCTAAAAAGTTTATGAAAAATATATAAACAATAACTGGAATAATCCATGTCATATTTTTCTGGAAGTCATATCATCATTTTTTTTTGTGAAACTGATTGTAGAGAAAACATGTGAAAAAATCACTTATCAAATAATATAAGGGCGATTTTGTTTTTTTAATATTGAAGATTATATATGTATATATTTAAATTATAAATTTAGATAATATTTTCTATCTATTTATATTGGCTAAATATATTAAATAAATTTATATTTTTCACAAATTAGATCAATTTGTATAAAAGTAAAAATTATATAGAATTGTATAATTATGAAAAATTTAAACTAAAAAATATTCATAAATTTGTAGATATATAAGAAAATAATGATTTTATGCTTTGAAATCTATTTTTTTAAATGTAGCAATTTTGAAAGCAATAATAATCAAATTGTATAATTATAGAAAATAAAATAAAATAACATTTCGAGATTTGTAATTTTATATATGAAAATATTTATATTATAGATGATGTATAAGATTTTACCATATTTAAAAAAACTTTACCAAAAATAAATTTCAATGTTAAATGTCATATATCAGTTATTAACATATCATAAAAAGTTTACTAAAAATATAATAAACAATATATGGAATAATCTATGTCATATTTTTCTGGATGCCATGTTATCATTTTTTTTGTGAAACTGATTGTAGAGAAGACATGTGACAAAATCACTTCACAAATAATATATATGGGATATACGAAAGTATCATTTTAAGAAGAGCATTATTAAAGCCATTTACAAAAAAAAAAGAAGAGCATTATTTCTCAATTTCAAGAGAAAGGTAAACTAATCTTGGAAATGATATATAATTCACTACAAGAAAACACATCATTTGCAAGGGAAGAAATCATTGCAATTCCGTTGCAAATCGCCATTTGCGAGGAATTTGCGAGCGAACAAATCTCTCGCGAATCGCTAGTCGCAAATTGAAATCGTTTGCAAAACACTCGCAAATTTGCGAGGAAACGAGGCCCGTCGCAAATTTGCGATGAAATGTCTCCGTCGCAAATTTGCAACAGAAACCGTTTCCTTGCAAATTTGCAACGGATTTGTTTTCCTCGCAAATTTGCAACGGACACTTGTTCCTCACAAGTTTGCAACGGACATCATTTCCTTGCAACTTCATCGCAATATTGCAAGGGCTATGTTACTCGCAAATTTGCGACGAGAAAGTGCGTTGCAAAATTCTTTGCAAATTGCGAGAGCATTGCAACAGATATGTAAATAGAAATTTTCTCATTTTTTTATTATAAATGTTTTTTTATTTCAAATTCTTTCTCATTTTTTTATTATAAATGTTTTTTTTATTTCAAATTCTAAAAAAAGATTATAAACTGTTAACGAAAATATTACTGAATAGAAAATATTCCAGGTTCATTACAAGAACATTAAAATAGAAACACACAGTTTGAACATTCATTACAAAGATAGCATAACAAACTAAATACCCTCAGAGTTGTGGGAAGGCCCGACTTCAGACACAAGACTGTCCATCACGCTAGCAGCTTTTTCTTTATCATTGCTAGTTAGAGCACGAATAGCATCACTCAGCTTTCCGATCACAGTTCCCTGGCTCTCAAGCTGCTTAGCTTGTTGCTTGATGATCTTCCTCAAAGAATTGTCATCAGAACCTCTAGAAGGAAACGAAGCAGAAGTGGATACTACAGATTTACCTAGAGAACCCACTCCATAAATTCGTCCCTTTTTGCGGGGAGCAAACTACACTATAAAACCACAGGTCAATATCAAAGAAGACTTACAAAAAATTGAGATTGAGAGCTATAATAAATTATCTCACAATAAATCTTGTTTTTTTCCGTTGGAGTGAGACGAACAGAACCAGTGCTTTCGGGACCATCACTAGGTACTCATGCAACAAACGTGTTTCACCAACCTATCTGTTTTTTGCGACGGAATTTGCGAGATTTGATTCTTGTTATAAATTAGTTACATGAAAAAAACGTGTTTCAACAACCTATATGTCTATTTGCGACGGAAATGCAACGAATGAACTTTCCCTCACAACTAGAACGCAAATCCCTTGCAAATTTGTTATGGTTTTGCAACGGAAGTTTCCATCGCAAATTTACGATTATTTTGCGTGCGTTTCAGGTTTTCCCTTGCAATGTGGTCGCAAATTTGTGAGGAAAACATTCCGTCGCAATATTGCGAGCGTTTTGCGAGTGATTTGCTTTTCCTCGCAATGTACTTGCAATTCCGTTGCAAATTTGCGAGGAAATCTTTCTCTTGCAAATTTCCGTTGCAACAAACATGTTTTCTTGTAGTGATTGTTTGTCTAGTGCATGAAATTTGAAAAGATTAGATTTTTCATACTCGCTAAGTTCGGTAGTCAAGAAGAAAGTATAGACTAAAATGTTCCAAGCAAAATTTCATTTACCTGTCATAAGAAGAAAGATAAGGAAGCTTTCCCTACAACACCACATAATCATTTTCTCTGCGGTGATAAATCTAAAGCATGCACTTAATTTCACAACCAAGATGATTGTTGCATTTTAAGTGAAACTAGATTTTGATCCAAGCGTCTGTGCAGATATATTCTTTAAAAATATGTTGTTATTTTTGTCATGTCTATATTAGAACTGGATAAAAAAAATCCAACTCTGAAGAACCTAACCGTTCTCAATCTGAAAGAGTAATACCAAAACCGTACCGAAATTTATTAAATATCAGAATTATTCAAAGTTTTGATGTTTCTGATAACTGAAACTGAATCTGATCCGAACCAAAGTATTTCATATACTCAAATTTATTCAACAATTATTTATATACTTATACATATTAATTATTTTTAGATTTAATGTACGTAAAATATCCAGAATACATATGATAATTTTAAGTTGGTTTAAGTACTTTAAAATTTATAAAAATAGTCAAAAATAAATATCTATAATAGTAAAAATATACTCAAAGCACCAAAAATACTCAAAAGACTAAAAACACTTATAATAATTATTGATTCTCGATCCAAATATTTAAACCAAACCAATTTACATATCATGTTTAGGTATCTAACACATGTTATTCAAATTTATATGTAATATATTGTTTTGTTTATACATTTTGAGAAATTTAAAATATATAATGAATTTAAATTTTTTAAAAATAATTTAAATATGTTATTCGGATCCGAACCCTATCCTGAAAAGATCTTAAAAGAATTCGAAAAAAATTTATAATTATCTGAATGGGTCTGAAATCTTTGACCTCATATACCCAAAATATAAAAAGATCCGAACCGTACCCACTCTAGTAAATATTATATATCATATATATGTCATCGTATAATTAATCGTGTTTTATATGTACCATCATATAAGTAATCATATAATTAATAGTACTTTATATGTACCACCATATAATTAATAGTAAATAATATTTTCAAAATTTAAAGTGAAATATAAAAACCATATTTAGGTTAGTGTATGAAATTGAGCTTTTTATTGTATTTTTCTTATATATATATATATTGAAATAATTATTTTAATAATAGTTATTGGAAAATATTTTAGGAAAAAATAAAAATTTTAATATATGTATATTTTAAATCTAGTTTTTGATATAAATAAAATTTTAATTATTATTTTGATTTGAAATATGTATATAAAGTTTAAATTTTATTTTATGATTATCTTATACAAAAAATGATTTTAGGTAATTAGATTAGTTCATTTTCATATTTTTTAAAGCTGGCCCAAATAGATAGTTTTTCATAATACAGTGGACATCCAATTTTTATTATTAACATAAGCCAATTATTTTCTTTTTTTAATATACTATTATTCATGTTTCCACTCAATATTATATTTATATACTATTATACATGTCAGAGCCGCCCCTAAAAAAGCATTTTGAGGGCTTATTTCAATATATTTTTTTTTTCAAAAATTTTGAGGACCTGTTGCAAAAGTTTCACTTAGCATGTAATAGGGATCATGTTTCGAAACAAACTTCTTTTTTAAAACTGCTATTCATATTTCCAGACAAATTTCATTAAGACTGCTATTGAAGTTTCCAAACAATCTCAATGTTTACTTCAGTTTTATAATATTAATTTTATATATATAATGAAAACATTGTTTTAATAATGGTTATTAGAAAATACTTTAGTAAATAATAAAATTTTGAATATATGTATATTTTAAATCAATTTTGATATAAATCCAATTGAAGTTATTATTTTGATTTGAAATATTTATTTAAAGTTTAAATTTTATTTAATGATTATAAGACATCAAATGATTTAAGTTAATTATACTAGTCCATTTCCATATATTTTAAAGTTGGTTCAAATAGATAGCATATTTCAATATAATGGACTTCCAGTTTTTATTATTAACATAAGCCCATTATTTTTTAATATACTATTATAGATGTTTTCAAATAATATTATATTTCTTAGACTACTATTCGTGTTTTCAAACAAACTTTTTTTTAAACTGTTATTCATATTTCCTGACAAATTTTATTAAAATGACTATTGAGGTTTCCAAAAAAATTTAATGTGTATTTTAGTTTTAATAATATAGATTTCATTAAAACTACTATTCAAGTTTCTAAACAATCTCAATGTGTTTTTCGGTAGTAATAATATAGATATAAACCACATAAGCTTGAAATATAACATACCAAAAAGAAATCTATCCACAGAGATTATCGATTAGCGTGAGTCTTAGCTTCCGTTACCTCATAACTGATTTTTTTTTGCTTGTGTAAAGTTTTGAGTCTCAGACATCCAGATCGGCTAGCACGTCAGCCTACAATAATAAATATGAACACTTTGTACCAACAGTTCAATAACTGAAAGTGGCTAATGAAAAATATCACAAACTCAATCAACACTGATAAACTCACTTCCCTTCTTCATATTATCGTAGAATAAGATTGTTCACATCGACTGTCTCAGCACAACCGCTGATTTTCAAATCAAAGAAAAGGAGCGTGAAGGTTACCATTGTTTAACCTTTGGGTTTCATAGCGAGAAGGTGTGAAGACATTCTTATTTATAGAAATGTAACAATTCAAGAGATGGATGTTATTGAGTGAGGGGTAGTGGAATGAATGGTGTAAAGGATGGTAATGGTGATCTTAATTACGTGGATTGGATGTTGATATGAAGTGTTACAAAGGGGTGGTGGTTAAGGTGTAAGTTTAAGGCTATGAATGCTGAACAAAGAATGAAGAAGAACAATGCATTTTTGATATTCTTAAGAAATTTTACCATTTATAAAGAATATTTTTTTTCATTTCTTTTATTGTAGTGAAATATATAAAAAAAAAATTTGATTCTAACTAAATTTGAAAAAAGAAAAGTATTCTCTTTATTCTCGTAATTTTGTTCCCATCCATTTTTTCTTCTCTTATTTGTTCTTAGTGTTCTGGTAATGGTTACCAATTAGATTTTAATAGTCTGATCAATTGGTCTAGATTTTAGTATTAATTTAGCAATGAGCCAATTTGAAAGCAATGCCCAAATATAAAAATACTGTCTACCACGAAAGTACTAAATAAGAGATTCAACAGTTGAATCATTACAGTAAGATATTGACAAATGGAATTTTATGATGTGGATTATTTGAACTTTAATACATTCAACATGCTGAATACTTAAAAAAATGGAAATTACTGATGACATATGTCACGTTTTAAGAATTTTTGATATTTTGATATTTTGACATTCTCTTTGTTATATAAAACCAAACCAATAGTCTAATTATAAGTTAAATAATTTATATTTATTTCTTATAGAATATTTATCATTATAAATTCTCTTTAAATAAAGACTAAGTTTATTTAATTTGGATATAGAAAGAAAATAATTAGTAAAATACAATGTTAAAGTTTGTTAAAAACCATTATAAAGTGCAAAAGTTGAATATGTGTTGGATGATGAAGTGAACAAAAGAAAGATGATGTGGGTTTAAAAGATGAAATGAATGGTATTGAATCTTAAAACCATTTATACGTAGTCTTAAGAAATGATTTTAGCAGTGATACATGTCAAAATTTGCATGACGAGGCAGGAAGACTATGGAGAAAAAAATATATTTTATTGTAATATATTTAGATTTTGGGAGAATTGCCAAGTATGACTCAAAACTTGGAGTCAAACCCAAAAGAATACCCCAACTTGGGTCAAATGTAAAAGTAACCTAAAAGGCTATTGAAATTACAACTATCCCCTTGTGACCAAACAAAAAAATGGGATTTTTTTACGTTTTTACCCCTCGCAAGTCGTCTGTTTAGACGACTTAAAAATAACTCGTCCAGATGACTTAACTAAAAGTCGTCTGGACAGTTATTCTTAAACATAATTTAAAAATTCTGTAAAAAATATTTTGATAAGTGAAAAATGGGAATTATGTAATTAACATATGTCTTAAGAGATATAAATTAGGATATAACAAGTTTCAATTGTTTTCAGCATAGATGAGTGAAAGTAGGTCGTCATGATATTCTTTAGTTTTGGTTTCATCAACATATGTTGTAGTATTGTATATGTTCTTAGGGTTAGATTTCAGAAAGCATTAAAACCATTTTTGAAAAATTTAAAAATTACCTAAGCGTGTTCATTTATGTGTATAGTAAACACTATTGAAGTATATTTTGATTTTATAACGTGGTTAGTTAGTTAATTTAGTCATTTTAGTTTAGGGGTTCATTTTAGGGTCTGGACGACTTAAGATTTAGTCGTCTGTGAACAGACTACTAAATATTAAGTCGTCTGATGTACATTATCAGCCAGAATAAGTCGTCTAAACCGGACCAAACCTTAAATTTTACCAATGTACTTTTAAAGCTAACCGGATTATTTACCCAATATATAAGGTGATTTTTTTTGTTCATTTTTCGCGAAATTCAGAAACCCTAACAGTTCTCTCTCACCGGCGATATCAAAGGCGATTTCGAATTCCCACTATCAAAGGTTCTGGATATTCCAGAACTCCCCTGTAGGTTATACACACCATGCTCTGAGCCACCAGCCCACAATAGCATTTCTTATCACACGGATAACAAGAAGTTGCATACTCTTAGGGAAGCTCTTACTGATGACGAATTTGAAGAGCTCAATGAGTCGAGATTGGGAGTTTTCATCAAGTTCAAGGAGCAGGGATTTGGTTGGGCTTCAAGGCTGGTTCACCACATGCTCAGTTTCAAGCTGGACATTCAGAAGAAGTATGAGATGTGGTCTCTGGTTGGTCCAAAACCTTTGAGGTTTTCACTTTTAGAGTTTGAAAACCTCACTGGTCTAAACTGCGAGTACATCGAGGACCTTGAGACACCAAAATGTGAAGTTACCAAAGAGATGGTTTCTTTCTGGGGGATGCTGGGAGTTCATCTGGAAGCTGGGCCAACTACAGATCAGATAATAGAAGCACTGAAGAGATGCGGGGATTGGTCCACGGAAGATCGGAAGCGGCTCGCGTACCTTTCCATCTTCACAGGATTCACTGAAGGGAAGAAAGTTTTCAACCGCTACACGATCTTCTCTGGCAAGGCTAGTGATGGATTTAGATCGGTTTGAGAATTATCCATGGGGGAGAGTCGCGTTTAAGGTGCGGATGGACGCTTTGTGGAACAAAGAAGATATTACTGGCTGCTACACCGTGGATGGGATTATACAAGTTCTTCAGGTCTGGGTGTACACAGCTATGCCGGAATTGGGTGCTAGTATTGGTGGTCCTAGATCAAACAGTCCGTCTCCACCGATACTGGCTTACGGAGGCAGCAGAGGCCGCAGATCAATGAAAGCTGCTATCTTGAGACAGGTATTTACTTCAATCCAAAACACTGCGCAGACGACTTATATTAAAGTCGTCTACTAAGTCGTTCATCTGGACGACCTTTCAGACGACTTTATTAAGTCGTCTACTAAGTCGTCCATCTGGACGACCTTTCAGACGACTTGTAATAAGTCATCTGGAAAGTCTTCCAGCTGGACGACTTAGTAGACGACTTGTAATAAGTCGTCTGGAAAGTCTTCCAGCTGGACGACTTAGTAGACGACTTGTAATAAGTCGTCTGGAAGGTCGTCCAGCTGGACGACCTTCTAGACGACTTATAATTAAGTCGTTATTTAGTCTTTTTGTTCAAATATCTTACTCGATCCTTCTATTTACTGCAGACTCGCGTGATCAACTTTGTCCAGAAGTACATTAGTGAAATGTGGCCAAAATGGGACTCTGAGGTTGAGGACCTGCCCACGGAGAACATCATTAAACTCATGTATGATCGGAGACCGTGGAAGTGGACCATAGATTGCTGGGAAGTCACTGGTACTAAGTTCTATACAAAACCTAAAGAGGCTCCATCGAAGAAAGGCAAAGAGATAGAGATGGTTTGTGGTGGAGGAGGAGGAGGAGGAGAGGAGGAGGAGGAGGAGGAAGATGCTCCAAGACCTCTGAAGAAAGCTCGTAAAGAGGCTCTTAAGAGGCTCCTAAAGAGGCTCATAAAGAGGCTAGAGAAGAGGAAAGTTGGTTGACCAAACAGGAGTTGGAAAAAATGTTCAAGGACGTAACTGAGTGCATGAAAGAAAGGTTTAGGAAGTGCATCAAGGAGATTAGGAAGGTGTTCGATAGGTTGGAAGTTGTGGAGAAGAAGGTTGGTATCACCAATCAGGCTACCCCTCAAGACAAACAGCCTACTCCTCAACCCAATCACACAACCCCTCAAGATAAACAGCCTCCTCCTACCAAAGAGGCTACTCCTCAACCCAATCAGACAACCTCTCAAGATAAACAGCCTCCTCTTCCTACCAAACAGCCTCCTTTTCCTACCAAACAACATACTCCTCTTAAGAAACAGCCTCCTCCTCCTACCAAACAACCTCCTCCTACCAAACAGCCTTCTCCTCAAAGGAAACAACCTCCTCAAACGAAACAGACTACCCCTCAAGCCAAAGAGGTTAGTATCAACAAGAATTAAGTCGTCTAGGGTTAACTAGTTGTCCAGACGACTTAAATAAAAGTTTTCTGGACGACTAGTTGACCCTGGACGACTTAAATTTAAGTTGTCTGGACCACTAGTTGACCATGGACGACTTAAATGTAAGTCGTCCAAGGTCAACTAGTCGTCCAGACAACTTTTTTTAAGTCGTCCAGGGTCAACTAGTCGTCCAGACAACTTTTATTTAAATCGTCCAAGTTCAACTAGTCGTCCAAAAAACTTTTATTTAAGTCGTCCATGGTTAACTAGTGTGCAACTTTTATTGCAGAGATATTTGCCGGAGGATACATTCGATGAGGGTTTCTCGGTAAATAAGATCTTGCCGGAGGATAAAGCAGATGGTGTCTCCTCCAAACAGATTGTTGCTGTCACTTCCACTGAACAACCGAGCCTCGCTTCCACTGATCAACAACCAAGCCTCGCTTCCACTGATCAACAACCGAGCCTCACTTCCACCTCCCAACCGAGTGTCGCTTCCACTGATCCAAGCGTTCCAGCACCACATCCAAGCGTTCCAGCACCACATCCAAGTGTTCCAGCACCACATCCAAGCGTTCCAGCACCACAATCAAGCGTTCCAGACACAGAACCGAGCCTGGTTGTATTGGACAAAACAGCTCCCACTGCTACTGTGCGTGGAAGGAGTGAACGAGCGAAGAAACCTGCTCCCACGCAGATATCTCCTTATAAGGCAGAGAAAAATAAAGATAAAGTGGCAGCCTATAAGCCATTTCCGCCAGTAAACAAAGAAAAGCTGAAGGAGCTCGCTGATTGGTTGAAAACTGATCCCACGCAGATATCTCCTTATAAGGCAGAGAAAAATAAAGATAAAGTGGCAGCCTATAAGCCATTTCCGCCAGTAAACAAAGAAAAGCTGAAGGAGCTCGCTGATTGGTTGAAAACTGATCCGTAAGTGATTGCTTTACCCAAAACTGATTGCTTTTTTGCTTGATTTAGTCTACCAAAACTGATTGCTTTTTGTTTGCAGTCATTATTACACTAAGCAAGAGGACAAACCACGTACATCACCAACTTGGTGGTATCGCATCCTCCGGACACCCAAAGAATGGCTAGAAGACTGCGTAAGTCTTCTTAAATATAGGTCGTCTGGTAAATATTAAGTCGTCTGGTAAATATAAGCCGTCTACGTAAGTCGTCCAAGTAGACGACTTTCCAGACGACTTATATTTACCAGACGGCTTAATATAAGTCGTCTGGTAAATATAAGTCGTCTGGAAAGTCGTCTACGTAAGTCGTCCAAGTAAACGACTTAATATAAGTCGTTTGGTAAATATAAGTCGTCTGGAAAGTCGTCTATGTAAGTCGTCCAAGTAGACGACTTTCCAGACGACTTATATTTACCAGACGACCTAAATATAAGTCGTCTAGTAAGTCGTCTACGTGGACGAATTACCAGACACTTAAATTTAAGTTGTTTTGGTATCTTCTAACTTGTATTATTTTATATGCAACATATATAAGAACCCACAAGCTTTCAGGAGCGAGCGAATGTGCTTCTTGGATCACAACTTTTCCCAGTCTTGGAGAGAACAATATCATGTCTTCAAAGCCACGGAACCTGATCACAAAGGTTTAGGGAGAGCTCTACCTGGTGGGGCGTGGAATTTTTATGACGGATCAATACCTACATTTTGCCAATCAATGAAGAAGTGGGGGGAGGACGTTGATGATATCTATGCGCCAGTGAACTTGAACAACAAGCATTGGGTTGCTATTTGGATATCGATCCTAAGAGGCACATAGTCGTCTGGGACAGCATACCTTCAACGTCGGTACCAGAAGCATGGGATGAGATAATGCAGCTTTTTCTGGAGATGGTCCCTTATGTGCTTGTTGAGTGCGCTCCCAACGAAAAAATACGGGTCGCACGCGGGTTGGAGCCATACACCTATGAGAGAACGGTGAAAGGAATACCCTTGGCCAACAATGGTGATTGTGGCGTGTACGCTCTAAAGTACATTGAATGTCATGCTTTTGAGGTCACCTTTAACCCTAAAGACTTTGCTAGGGCCAACGTGAAGGCTATGAGGGATTGTATGGCGGTGGATATATGGACGGAGCTTCTTGATCAGCATTTGAAAGAAAATGTGGATGGTGATAGATTTGTGGGCATGTATGATTATGGCTGTATAGATTTTGAACTCTTGTATAGATTTGAACT